>VZTJ01005974.1:367234-389306 GCA_013397795.1 Orthonyx spaldingii
GAGGGAGGGAGGAATCTATGTTAACTCGAGATATAAATGATGTTCCAAAATGAAGCTGTTATTGCTGAGCATGAAAACAAGCACTGGCATTCCAGTTGGGCTGCTGGTAGCACTTAGGTGGGGAAAATTGTAAACTTTGGTGTCCTTCCTTTCACTTCCCTCTTCTCTCAGTCACAGAGTGAATCCTCCACAGCAAACAAAAGGCTGCTGAGCCCTGGTCAGTGGCAGACCTGAATTTTCACTTACAGCACTTATTTTGTGAAGTGATTTCTTCAAGGATGGAGGAAAAACCCAATATCCGCCCCTCCTTGGAATTTATCAGTGGAAGGTAAGAGGGAACAACAGCTTGGGTACAGCTGCTCTGCCAGGAGGGGCTGAGTCCCATGGGGAGTCACAGTGACAGACAGGGCAAAGCAGCAGCTCCATTCACTCCCTGAACACAAACACCCCGCAGCAAGGAAAATGTCACAACTGCAAGAGTGCACTTCAGCAGGCACACCTGGAAAAGCTCCTCCAGCCCTCCCAGGCAAGCAAATATTTCCATTTCAAGGGGTCAGCAGGGACTGAAGGAAATTTAGTAAAGGTCAGGGCTGAATCCATTCCCAAAGGGGAATTTTACAGTTTATGACTCTTTCTAGTTGAGGATAAGCCCCTGTTTCTACATGGTTGATGCCCAGATTTCCAGTCCTGGCTCAAAGGAGGAATTTTCCCAGCCTGAGTGTTGGGTTTCAGAGTTTCACTTGGACTGAAAGCACCTGCTGCTGGGAATCCCCTCCAAGCAGATTTTCCCATCTTTTTCTCTTATCAAAGGACAGATTCTCCTGTGCCATGTGGTTTCCAGTACCTGTGCACTCACCACACTCATCTTCCCAGAAAAGAATCAAAGAAGTTATTGCTCACAGCTTAGCAGAATCTTCCTTTAACAAGTTACCTCTCTGACTGTGGAAGGTTATCCAGAGACTGGCTGTTACCTCTGATTCAGACATGGCCCACAAAGCTCTCTGCTCTGTGGATGTGCATTAGAAGTTTCCCAGGAAGAATGGTTAACAACCCCAGTCCTGTCATAAGCAGTAATTGCAATTTGCATTTTCCACATCCCAGCTTCTCATGGAATTGGAGGCTGGGAGCTGTGTTTGGCTGCAGTATCCACCCTGAGCCCATCAGCATTCTGTGCACTGGCTGAGCCTGCAGCAGGGCCTGAGTGAGGAGTTATTATCATCCTCATTTTACACACAGCGCAGCTGAGAATCACGTTTCCACCACCATTCCCTTTCCAATCTGCCCAAAAGCTGCTTTGGAAGCCTTCCATGCATTGTGCTGTGTCCCAGCCTGTTCCCAGCCTCTCCAAACCTCTGGCTTTACCCTGATATTCATCACCCCTGCATCACCCAGCCTGGCTCCTGGCCATCCTGCCCCCATTCCTCTCCCTCAGTGCTCCGTCCTCCCAAATGTCTCTGCCATTCCCCTGCCTCTGCCAGCTCCTGGCTCATTTCCCCTCTGTAACTCAGCACTCATCTGTGGGATCCTGCTTGTAGGGTACCCTCAAACAAAACTTCAGGCCCCTGCCCTTGCCCTTCCTGCTCTTTCTCCTCCTTGTTTTCAGCCATCAGAACCTCAAAGGAAAGATTATGAGCACAGAAAGGCAAAAACCCCACTCTGGAACTGCCCCGGATTTCTGCCTCCCTTGCCCCATCTCTGCAGTTATCTGCTCCCTGTCTCTGTAGATTGCAAGCTTCTCAAGGCTGTAAGAAATCTTCAGCCAAACAGAATAATTTTTGATTTTAAATGTAATAAATGCAGGGCTGGCTCTGAGGTTGGGGTGATGGTTTCATTCTTCTTTCTATGGCTGTGGGAAGCTGAAACCTGGGACAGGCTCAGGACTCGAACCCTGGCCAAGGAAGGGGAGCAGCCCAAGTGTCAAACTTAGCAAATGGGGTTTTTTAAAGAAGTATAGGTTTGTTTATAGCCAGGTCACTGCCTATTTGACAAGTTGGGTATCTCCTCTGTTCCAAACTGCCTATCCAAAATCCAGCTCCGTGTTCCAGATGTGGTTTTATTCCAGCAGCTTTTGTGAAGGTTTTGCTCCCAGCTGTCACGAGGCTGCTCAAATTTGCTTGATTTTTTGCTGAACTCTCAAAGGACTCGACCTTTCTGTGATTTTCATGCAGCAGGGTTGGTGCTTAATACCCAGTGATAAAAATGCTGCAAATCCCACGGTGGCCTGGGACACGTGTGAGGTCTGTGACTGCCTGGGAGCTGCAGCCCCTCACGAGGGCTCTGATCCCATCAGCCAGCACAAAGGACAGAAAAGAAGTGCTACAGAAAAACGTCACAGCATTTCTCCACCCAAAACATCCCCTGTGAGAGCCAGGGCAGGGTTTTATAATGATCTGCACTCCAGAAAGGTGCATTCAGCCCTGGTTTGATCCTTTGTAAAGCTGAGGGATAAAATTACATTTGTGTATGTATATATAGAAAAAGTTGAGCTTGTTAAGATACAAGGATCTGTCTTTTCCAGCGGGAATTATTTCACTTCAGCTTGCGAGTGGAGATATTTCCCAAAGGCACAATTGGCATGATTCATGTTACAGAATTTCTAAGTAATGAACTTTTTTATTAACAGAGAAAAAATCTGGTTGACCTGATTTAGGTATATCTTGCAACACCAGGCAGGAACTAAAGCATCATTTTCGAGGTGCAAGCTCTTGATTTGACAGGAAGTTTTAAAACTGTTGCCTTGCTCCTTTATTTTTTATATTCCCCTCTGCCTGCACTCTGCCATGGCTTGTGGGCTGTTCCAAACATTTCTCCCTGTTCCAGCAGGTTTTGACCAAATTCCCTCATGGCTGAGCATTTCTCCCACCACGCTGTAACAACGTAAATAGTCTCACTGGAAAAGAAACTTACTTTCTCCTGTCTTTTTAAATCTTTCCAAGCTCTGCTTCACAGGTCTGCTTTTCCCAAGTGTCTGAGAGAGAGGATTTCCCTCTGAAGCACCCAGACATCCTGAGACATTCGTTGCTGATCATGTGCAGGACTACAGGTGGTGCTGGAAGTGGAGAAGCAACAGGAAAGCAGAGAGGAAGGAACAGTCACAGGAAAAAAATTAATGTTTATATTAAGAAGTAGAGGAAGGGGAAAAGAACTTGGCAGAAAAAAAAAAGCAGAAGAGGAGAATGGACAGCAAGCTGGTGGGATGAAGACTGAAAGGGTGATGGCACTGAGCTGCAGGCATTGCTGGAATTTTTATTTACTGCTTTTATCTGAGTCCAGCTCAAAAGTATTCAATTGCTTACAAATATAGTGAGATTGTTTGGCAGATACAAAGCAATTGTACCTTACACTTGAGGAAAGCTCAAACCAAACAAAGCCATGGAGCTCCCACCTGAAACAACAGCAAGGAAAACTGAATTCAGAGGTGGTTTGCCACCGGATTTTCCACAGGATCTGGTTAAAGCAGGAGGATATCTGTGTAAAAAGTGCTTTACACCATCCTTTGCAGTGGCTGCATAGGTGACCCTCACAGAAAGCAGCAATAAATACAGGGTGTTCTGCACTCTGACAGCAGATGACTCTTAGAAACAGAAAGATTCACTCGACTGAGCCCTGGGAAGTTACTCCAGAGAGGAACCCCGAGGGGAGATAATGTGGCCCCACTGCAGAGCAGTTATGGGTTTGCATCTGCCATGAAACTGCTTCAGGATGAGCCATTTTCCTCCAGCTGTTAGCCAGGAATAGAAAGACGTTTCAAAATCCAAGACAATTCTTTGAAATGTGCGCTATTTAGCAAACAGCATTTTTGTGCATAAATGTCAAGGTTATAGCTTAAAAAATTACACAGTCTGTCTTTGCCTGAGTGCCCATTAAGCATTATTATCTCTAAGATGCTTAGGAACACAAGGTCTTTATTAAAGCTGAAGAAATCTGAGTTTATCTTGAAAAAGCATGGATAAATCAGATCCCAGGCTGTCCCAGGCTACAGAGGAGGTGGTGGAGGAAGGTCAGAGTTGGCAGGGGGTACATTTTGAGCTCCAACTTTAGTCTTTGGCTGTTCTCTTTGAGAATTCCAGCTGCCCTGAAGGCAGAGCTTCCTGTCCATCCAGGAATGATGGACAGGGGGATGCCTGACAGCCCTAGAGCTGCAGCAGATCCCCCATTTGGAAACTGCTGTGCACAATTTGCACTTTGGACTGTGCAAAAAATCGTGTCCTGATCAAGAGTTCAAACATTAAGGATGCAAAATGACAGCAGCTCCTGTGTCACATCCTCTGCACGAGGCCATGGGGAATTCTGGTTTTGCCTTCCATCCCAAATGCAACAATTGCTGATGGCAGATTTCTCTCAGGCTGGAGTTGCTTCTCTCACTGTGGAGAAAGGACTTAAAACCATTCAGCTAATATGGAGGGGACTTTGCCTGTGATTGTCCCCATCCTTCCTTCCCAGATCATGCCAGGTCTGGCATTAAGGAAGGAAAACCTGAAGTTTAAAAATAAAAACTGCAAAGAGACATAAGGGATTTTCATTATAAGAAATAAGTCCCCCCCTTTAGCTTCTCTTGGCAGAGAGGAAGGCTATAACCCCAAATGTCACCAGGTTTCCCACTGGATCCATGGTTTTGATTCTCCTGAATCTCCAGACACACATTAGGGGTGGGACATTTCACTCTTTGGGGGACATGAAGAAATCTGCAGCTTTTGCTCAGGATTTCCCTATTATTCTTTAAACCTTACAGCAGCATATTTCCCTCATGCTGGTGCATTATTCTGCCTCTCTTTAACTGCCATTAATGCAGTTTCATCCTCAAATCCTCAGGTATCAGAAATGAACACAGAGAACATGTGCCACCTTCCTAACCAGGGCATTATTTATCTTGCAGCCTCAGCAGAACATCTGTTTTTGAGAAAACCAAGGCACATTTTCAGTCCTGCAGAGTGCAATGTCTAAGGAGCTCATCTGAGATGATGCTTTTAAGGCTGGGGGGGTGCAGATTTTGCAACAGATCCACTCTTATGAGTAATGTTTAATCAGCACCTGTGCTTTGAGCTGCCACAGTTTCTCATAATAATGATGGCTGGCTCTTGAAAAGACACTTACTGAGGGTGCTTGCAGTTTAAAGCTTTCTTGGTAATTATCAATCTGGAACATTTCTGTTCCTCAATCTACTGAGGGCCATTTGAGTCTGAAAAATGTCTTATTCAACGTCTGCATTTGCAAATATTAAAGCACCAAGCGTAAACAAAGCACTGCTGCACCTGATGACAACTTTACATCAAGTGCTAAATGATACAACTCCAAGAGAAACATGGAATGGGAACCCAAACAACTCTAGGAACACTTTCCTCTTGGAGTGCTTCCCTCAAAAAAGAATCACAGAATCCCAGACTGGTTTGAGCTAAAGGGACCTTAATGCTTATCCAGGGCCACCTCTGCCACGGCAGGGACACCTTCCACTGTCCCAGGATGGTCCAAGCCCTGTCCAACCTGGCCTTGGACACTGCCAGGGATCCAGAGGCAGCCACAGCTTCTCTGGGCACCCTGTGCCAGGGCCTCCCCAGCCTCACAGGGAACAATTCCTTCCCAACACCATTACCTAGGAAGACTGATCTGAAAATCCCTGGAATGCACAGGGGAGCCCAAGGCTTCCCAGCAGTGTTAAACCTCACACGTGGTGCTGAAATTCCCGTGCAGAAGAATCTGAATTCACTGCAGGAATCGTTGATGTGGGGGAACTTTCCAGGCTGCAGCATCACTTTTATTAATGCTCAACATCCCTGGAGGTTCTTTGGAGCCCAATTTTCATTTTCATGTGACTCTGGGGACTGGAGAGGCTCCTGCTCAAACCACTCAGGAGAGCTGCAAAAAGGGGATGTTTTAGCTGAGACATTTTCCTGCTGTGTGGGCAAACCTGGGGATGCCTGAGCCAGAAATGCTATATCCAGATAAATCCCAGCCATGAAACGTTCAACATTGGCACCTCGTGTGTGCATGGAAATGTCCTTCACCAGAAATCACACTCAGACTGAGACATTCCACTGCAACAGCTTCACTGGGAACAGCTTCACCAGGAAGTATTAATGCTAATTAGAGATAGCAGTTGTATTTACTACATTTATTATATTAAAGGTATTCTTAGTTGTAATTATTACACTTATGAATAGTGAAGTTAGATATATACTTTGAAAAAAAATAGCAGGAAAATTTGATCCTGGATAATTTCACCCAGGAGTTAAAACTGTGTTAAAAAAAATAATAATAAATTAAAGAAAGAAAAAGACAATTATCTGAAAAAACTGCACACAACATCTCCTGGCTCCACAAGGTGAATATCTGAGTTGCTAAATGGTTACTCATATTTTTAAAATATGAAAGCTGATGCTAACAGGCATAGCTGTTATGGGGGATTTTTTAGTCTCATAGCTTCATTGTAAGAAAGAAATTTCCATTAAAAGTCCATAAAATAACCTTGCTGTGAAGAGGAAACTGTAATTAGTGCAGTATGCAAAGATGGCTTCAATTCAATTAAATATTTCCATAATTGATGATACAAATGATGGCCATAATGGCCATCATTTCAATGTGTTAGCACCAATCTCCTGATTGAAACATTTAAATTCCAAAATAAAATTAAAAATTCAGCCGAAGGAGATACTTGATTTTTTTCCCCTACTCAGTGACTCCCTTTTCTTCTCTGTGTGTGTGTATCAGATTTCCCACTCAGGGTATTCCTGATCCTGTGATTCTACATTTGAACAGGTTTACATTTTTGGGGAATTGTGTTTTCAGTCTGTTCAAAGTGACACCGAGGCCAATCTTGCCCTGAAAATCAACCCCATGTGCACATTTTTAGCATTATCACATTGGTTCCAGTAAATCCAGACCTGAGGAGGAAGCATAGAGTTGTCTCTAGTTTTTATTTTCCCTAACATGTAAAAGTTGTTTGTTTGGGTTTTTTTGTTGTTGTTGTTTTCTAAAAAAGGGGGCAGTTCGAAAGCCCCAAAGGCAGAACTGCTTCTCCTCACCAGGCTGCCACGGTGGCACTTCTGACTGGGCTCAACTTTGGGGTAAAGGCATGAAATTCAGCCTTTTGTTCGTGCTGGGAGATCACTGTGGATCCTCTGAACTCCTGTCTGGCCCGACACTTTCTGAACTCCTGGAGGCAGCAGTGAATCCTGGCCAGGGAGCTCAGACAGGAGGGGATGCTCCTGTGGGGCAGGCACAGAACTCTGCCAGCACCGGCCCTGCTCTCACTCTGTTTTCTGACACACAGCTTTGAAAAATGGTCAAATGAACCACTGCAACACATCCCCTATGTAAATGAAATGCTGTATACACCACACTTGTGGTGATTATGGCTCTCTACGTGACATATGTCTGATGATTTAGATTGGCTGCTGCTGAGAGGGATTTAATTTAAGGCACTTATGGCATTGGGCTCAAATTATTTGCAAGAGTTGATTGAAGCTTATGTTTTACCCTGCAGCTTGTGCTCAGCCGAGGATCATCCGCTGCCTGCATTCCATTTATCTCCTGCAGTACCTCGGCTCTGGGCACCTGCCACACTTTTGTGTCTCCATAAAATTGTTCAGCCACTTCCCAGGGCAATCAGAACCTGCTGTAAAATCAGATGCCAGAACAAAATCGCCCTACCCTGGTATTTGATTTTTTAATTTATTTAATCGTTACATCTGCAATTTTTAAGGCCGCCTTGGCAACAGGTTTTGGATATCTGATTCCCGTGAGAATGAGGAAGAACTGGCCATCCACCCTCTGATGAAGCTTTTCAATTTTCCATTTCTCTATAAGGAATAACTGAAGGAACCTGTGGGTTCAGAAGTGCCACCGTGGAATTTGGTGGCAGCCTGAGCTGCGTGTGAGGCTGCAGCTGCCAGGGCCCCTCCCTGGAATGTCACAGCCCAGGACAGATGCCACCCCGCAGTGTCCGGTGGCCACAAAATCCCTGCAAAGGTGGGGTTTGATCCCATATGTGAAGGAATTCCATGAACTTCCCTGGCCTCGGGACTGGCCCCTTGTTAACAGGAATGCTGCTGAAATCCAGGGGGAGGGTGGGGAGCAGGTGAGTTACAGAGTGAATTCTGTGTGTGGCATTTCCCATAGCACAGTTCCAGCTGGCTTGGGAAAGGCTGAGGGCAGCTGAAGCAGTGCTAATTTCATTATCAGGGAATCCCAGGATCACTGAGGCTGGAAAATCCCTCCAGGATCACCGAGTCCCAGCTGAGCCCCATCCCCACCTTGTCCCCAGCCCAGAGCTCTGAGTGCCACCTCCAGGAATTCCTGGGACACCTCCAGGGATGGGGACTCCACCATTCCCTGGGCAGCTCCTGCCAAGGCCTGAGCACCCTTTCCATGGAGAAATTCCTGCTTCTGTCCAAGCTGAGCCTTTTCCTGAGGGAAAGGAAGCCAGCTTGAGCTTTGTGCAGCATCAAAAGCCTCTTGCTCAGTGAAATCTTTACAGGAAACCACCTGGGATTTAGGGGAGCGTTAAATAGAAATCAGCTAAATGGGTTTGAGAAGAGAACAAACACTAAGCTTCTTTAAATAAAAGAGTCAGAACATGAGAGTGTGAAATTTCACACTTTGCTGTGTGTGGATATCTTGTGAAGCTTCTCTCTGATTCTTCTTTGCTCCCTAATGGTTATTACATCTCCCTTGCACAAAATATGGAGTGTTTCCCGAGACAAACCTTTGCCTTCATATCCACTGTAATAAATGCGAGCTTTGAAATATTAAATTGTTTCAGAGAAGGGAATTGAGGGCGCCCTTTAATTCACAGATGGTGCCAGGTTGGGTGGGAGTGTTGATCTGCTAGAGGGCAGGAAGGCTCTGCAGAGGGACAGGTTGGATAGCAGGGAAATTCTTTCCCCAAAAGTGTGAGCAGAGGTAGACTGAAGGTTTGAATTCTAGAAAAGGCAGTGAAGAAACATTATTAGACATTTAGAACTAATTTTTGTTCAATAAAGCTGCAGCAGGGAGCGGAGTTAGCTAATTAATATAAGAAATTGCTGTTGGTTCTTAACACATTTCCATCAATGTGTGAGAACTGGCAAGAAATGAGGAGCAGGAGAAAATTAAAAAGATCATCAAAAAGTTTCTGACCGACAAACTCCTGTTTATTTTCGCTGGGATTTCTGGTGAGCTCCTGGAGCGTGACTGGGATCTCTTCAAAGGGGTGGAGATCTGTAAAATCTCCTTTTGTGGCAACGAGGCACCTTTTAAATAACAAAGGAGCCCAGATGGCACGGACTGGACAAGTCTGGGGTGAAAACCAGCAGAAAAGCAAAGTAGCTGAGCTGCTAAAAGAATGTGCAGTTTGTCATTAGTGCAGGAATCGCCACAGGACTCAGAGGCAGCAAACACTGCTGGACAAGCCTGTAGAAAAAGGTGCTTGGGAATGCTGGTGAGAATTCCCAGCTCCCTGGAGACTTGTGGGAAGGATAAATTACACAATGGGATTTCTAAAATGGCTGGTGAAAATGACCTGATGAACAGCTTCCTCGTTCAAGGCATCTTCTGGAAATAGAAATAAATTAATAAATAAATAAAAGAAATTAATCTCTTTCTCTGAAAGCCCCATGTAATGTTCACAAATATTTTTAGCTTGGAGCTTGTGCATTTCTTACAATAAGGTGTAAAAATGAATTTCGTGCTCTTTCTGCCCTGGAAGGAGTTTTGCCACATGTTCTACCTAAACCCAAATGAACTTGGGAAACTGTGACATGAACTTTACCCAACCTTCCTCATGACATTCATCAAATTAAACATTAAAAATCAGGGGGTTGTACAATAGCAATACAAACATAAATGAATTCATTTTCTCCCTCCTTTTTTATCCCCCCACTGAAAATGGAGAGATGTGAGAACGATCTGAAAACCAGTGGAATTTGCAAAAATGAAAGAAAAAGTGTTTTCCATGTTTCAAGCCTTTGGAATATTGCTGATGTAGCCTGCCAGCAAGGAGGAAAAGGACATGGAAAAACCAATGGTTTGTTCTTTTATTTAAAACCCAGCATGGCCTGGGCTTGCTTTGGTGTTCTAACAGTGAGACTGTTTTTTCCTTAGCACATGAAATTATATTGTGGCACTATGATAAAAAAAAAGCAAAGCTCAACTAGAGTGCCAAACTCTGGCTCCATCCAGAGTATCAAACACATTTTTTGTGGGGTTTTTTTTGCTTTTAGGAAGCATTTTCTGCTGGTTTTCTTAACAAATCTTAGACATCACTGGTTTAATAAAATCATCTCGTGTTCTGAAACATTTGGATAATGGATTGAGTGATGGAGCTGTCAGCTCTCTGCTGCTCAGTTGACCAGCTGTCACACCAAGGACTCTTTGCCAATTGGGAGATGTTGGGTTTGATGTTTAATTTCCTTATTTCATCAAAAGACTTTATTTGAAAGGAGTATTTGCACCATACATGTGCTGGAGATGTTCCTTATATCTAAATCATCTGCGAGCAGCGTGGGCTTTTAAAGATTAAATTGCTTAAAGATCTATTCTTTTTTTTAAAGAAATAAAGTTTTTCTTCGTGTGGGGACTTCTGGAAGTGCTTCCTTTGCAGTGCTCAGGCTTGGTGGTGATTAATGAAATTCCTCAGGCAGCACAGTGCACCTTCTGCACCATGTGACACAGCCCAGCACCTGCCGAGGCCCCTGGCCCTGCACAACATTTGCTATTTCTATTTTCTGGTGAGTTTTAAGCATGAGAAGACCCTGTGGAGCTCCAGAAGGTAGGAGGGCAGGCAGAGGGATAAGCCCTGCTCCACAGGATGGTGTTTGCAGCACCCAAGGGAAGAGTTCCATGGAAATAGAACCATTTTTTGTGAGAACATGGACCTGAGGATCATCCTGAAGGTCCAACCTGCTGCAAAGTGACATTCAGAATTACCCTGAGCTCCTGAGTGCCCTGCAGCCTTAGTGACCCTAAGAACAGCTGGGGAGCTTTTCTGGGACACAGCCCCACAGTTTGTGAAAGGAGTTTCTGGCTGGAATAATGCACATTCCATGGGCTCATGGAACGGGCTGGGCGGGAAGGACTTTAAAGCTCACCCCGTTCCACCCCCTGCCATGATCAGGGACACCTTATCTTGGTCTTTTTTTTCTTTTTTCCCCCTCTTCCTTTTCATTTTCCTATTCATAGAATCCCAGAATGGTTTGGGTTGGAAGAGAACTTCAGATTCCCCCAGAATCCCTGAGAAAAGACCTTCCAGACCTCCAAGAGCAGCCTGTGAATGACTCCCCTGCCCTGAGGGTGGGAAATGCCCCACTGAGGACTGCCAGGAGTCCACATGCATATAGGAAATCCCTTGGATTTTGGGGTGCTTTGCAACTTGCAAACTACCCAAACCCATTTGCAAGGAATTATTCAAGGCGTTAAGGCCCCAGTTTTCAGGATCTACCTCTGTGCCTGCAAATAATTACAGGTACAATTTATAGCAAATAGGGGCAAGGGCAGTTTTTGGTATGTAGATCTCTGCCTACCTGATTATCCCACAAAAAGATGGTTCTGTGCTATAAAATGTTCCCAAAGTAATCTGTCTATGGCAAATTGCACCCATAAAATCAGAGCCTGAGTTGAAGTCTGCTCAAAAAACTCCCACCCAAAAACCCAAAGTAAAACAGTAATTATACAACTACCCTCTATCTTTTTTTGCCACACAGCTTTAAAAATCTTAAAAACTTTCCTTTAAGTATCTGCTTTATTGTTGTCATGATTTCCCTGGGGTCTGCTGCACTGGCAAACTTATGGTGCATCACCTAAAAACATCACTGTGGTGCCTTTGGCACGCATAAAAAAGACAGATCTTCCTTAATGTTGTTCTAAAAACTATTTTCATGTTCCAGCATTTGGATTTATGAAGCATGGGCTATATGTGTTATATAATTTTATTTTAAAATAGTAGACTTACAAAAAGTAAATAGGGCCCCCATTAAGTAAAAAATCAAAGAAGCACAACAACAAAAATGAAAGGTATTATGTTAAAAGAGGCAAAGCATCGGGGTTTTATAAAGCTTAATTTCCACTCTTCTCCAGAGGCTCAGGACTGCTTACATCTACATATTGTGAGTTATTTGGATTCAAACCCCAGTCTGACAGAGGTTTTAATGCACCTCCTCCCCAGAAACACTGTTTAATGTGCAAAGGAGGCAGGAAATGCTGAAATGGGTTTTTTCCCATGATGTGAAACCACAATGCAGCTGGGAAAATCTTGTCAGGGCTGTTAACTCTCCTGGAGAAAAATAAAAGGTGGGTTTTGCCAATGTAAATGATGCCATCCTTACCCACTCAGGTGGGTACATGTGCAGCCGGGGAGACACTGAGGGAGCAAAGGGATGCTGCCTAACAAACCCCAAGGAGCTGAGATGTTCCTGCACTGAGTGCTGCAGCTTTCACTCAGGTGCAGAAAGGTTCTCTGGGCAAAATCCCTTTGCATTTCCTGACAGGTCCCCTTTTCTGACCCACTCATAGCATCCAGGGCCCAGGTTCCTGGACTAATCCGCTCAGGAAAAGGAGATTTTTATCTCCTGCTGAGCTTCCCTTCTGAAACTTGTCCCTGTCTTTGCTTTTGAATTGGGTGACATTTTATTTTCCCAGAGATGGTGGTAGCTACAGTGAAATTTAATGTGAACACCAGAGAACTGGTGAAGATACTGTACCCACAAACTTGCAAAACGGCACATACCATAAATATACCATGGATTTCCCAGGAAAAGCTATCACAGGGCAGGATTTAGTGGATGGATTCAAACTGGGATCTCCACTGAAATATTTGGAGTGGGACTCTGTTAACATTTTTCACCATGTCCTCCATTTGGTACTACTGGAGAATGCCAGACAGGAGGAACTTCAATCAATAAAAATGTGTTAAAAAAGTAGGACTACCATCCAAAAATGAGAAGGAATTAATGTTTTATTCAAAGTATTCTTTTAAAAATGGTTTGAAAGCACAGGCTAAACTTTGTTCAAAGTGAGGGTTTCAGAAAGCTCCCAGTGACAGGGAACACCAATCTATGGAAATATGGGAATATGGGCATCCAGGGAAGGTTCCAGCTCCTCCTGCAAAGCTGCTGCCCTTGTGAGTAGGGTAAAATTGTGCCAGGGTGGTGCAGAGGCACGGCTGCCATCTCCTGAAGGAACTCTGACTGCCCCAGGAAGTGACTGATAGAGAATTTCTCTGGGTTTTGATGGCTGTGAGATCTTCCTGTCACTAATGAAGGTGGAAGCTGACAGTTTGCTAAACGGGAGTTAATTCTCTTCTTTGAGCTGTTCTGAATTTGGGCTGGACAGAAAATGAGGGGGGAAAAAAGAGTTCTCCTGGGGCCAACTGGGCTGTGCAGGGCAGGAGGGGGAGGAGGACAAACCTGCAGGAGGAGAAAGCCCTCCCAGACCACCGAGTCCCAGCTGTGCCCCATCCCCACCTTGTCCCCAGCCCAGAGCACTGAGTGCCACCTCCAGGAATTCCTTGGACACGTCCAGGGATGGGGACTCCAAAGCTCCTGGGCAGTTCCAAGGCTCTTCCCATCCTTTCCATGGGGAAATTCCCGCTGATGCCCACCCTGAGCCTGCTCTGGGGCTGTTCCCTGTTGCCCTGGCAGGTTCATCAGTCCCTGTGGCTGGCATGTGTCCTCCTGCAGGGAAGGGAGGCTGCTGCTCTGCTTCCTGTCCAGCTCTGTGCAGGTGCCAGCTCCCTGCTGGGAAGCAGGGAAGGGGTAAGGCTTGTAACAGCCAGTTTTATTCTTGGGACTTCAGCCTGCCCCTGCAAAGGTCAGGAGAACACCTATTAAACAGTTTATTTTTGCAAATATGCTAAAGCTGGCACACAACCCTTGCCTGCTTCTCACTCTCCCATGTAGTCACGGGAGAAGTGCAGCAAGAAAACTGGGGAATATTAAATAGCAACATTTTAGTCACAAAAATGGAAGGGTTTTTTAAATTTTTTGAAGTCCAAGGGCTGAAGTTCAAAGGCTTATTTAAGCTTAAGGGCTGACAGTGCAGCGTTGATGTGTCCCGGGCTGTTCCCTGGGTGTGTGACACTGCTCCTCTCTCACTGTGATGCTATTCTGCCCTTCTGGGTGTCCTTGTGCCCCGTTCCCACGGCAGCATCCTCGGGATTTCCTCCCCAGAGCGGAGCAGGAGGAGGCAGTCAAGTGCTTGCAGGAATTCAGAGCTGCCACAGCCCCTCTGCCAGGCTCTGAACATTCCCAGCACTGGTGAAGCTGAACTCAGGGTCCCCTCAGACCTCTGCTCTGGGCTGCCTTCCCTCCCATCCCTTCTTTTTCAGTCTCTAACAAAATAAGAACTAAATCTGTGGCGTTTTGTTTCCTTTCCCTTGGTGCCCTCACTCCTTTCTGCTGCTGCCATGGTCCCTGTTCCAAAAAAGCAATTTGGTTTCCTCCTGTGCACCACTTTGTTTCTCATTCCCACTTTTATTCACTCCCCACTTCTGTTCTTTCACCCTGCACCAATATTTACTTCCCTTGCCAATATTTCCCTTCCTAAATCACTTTATTCCCTTTCCAGCCCATCCCAACCAATATTACTTTGAGTCTTACATTTTGTTCTGTATTCTTGCATAAAATTGAGGCTCCTTTCCTAAAATCCCCAAAGTGGTAACAACTTCACAATCCTTCCTCTCAAACCCTTATTCAGCTGTTCTGTTCCTCACCTCGGTTTTTAGCTCAGTCATCCTTCCTTCCCTCCCACTTTTCATTTCACTTTCACCTCCTCCCCTTCAGTTTCCATTACTCAGCCATTCTTGTATTTCCCAGCTCCATCCCTGCTGCAGCCCCACCTCTCTACCCCCCTCCTTTTCCGTGAGAGTCCCGCAGTTTGTTCCTTCTCCTGGCACAGGTTTTGCCATGGACAGAGAGATCCCCAACCTGCACCCCAAAGCCGTGGATGCCTGAGACAATGGAACAGAGATAAGAGCCTTGATCTTTATCAGCGTTCATTTCATCTTTCAGGCCCGAGGGATGCCCAGGATAACACAGCTTTCTTTGTCATCACCAGTGCATTGTTTGGGGTTTTTTTCCTCTTTAAAATCACAGCAGCACCGCTATTTCCCTGCTGCACTTGCACTTGTCAGCAGTTCTATGCCTCACCTCTTGTGTGAGATCCTGTGGAAATATATCCACAACTGGCATTCTTATTTGCTGCTATTCTCAACATCAACTGCAGATAGAGATTCCAGCCCAAAAAGAGATAATAATTTTTAAGGAGAGTAAAGGCAGTCTACGGCAATCAAGTCTGGAACCTGAATTAAATGAACTCTCCATTAAACGAACTCACCATCTTCTACTTTAGCCACAATTTAGTCAACATCAGACATAATTCTGCTGCTTAAAAAGTTATTAAAATTTTAATAAAACCAAGGAGCTGCTAGGACCAAAGCATATTAAGATGGCATAAAAGTTGTGCCTACATATCATTAATTTAAAGGCAGATTAGCTGTTAACTGGAATGACTTAATTGAATATTTCCAAATATGAGTATTTTTAGATTCCTCTGGAATGCATTTTCAGTTCTGGACAGAGCAGGTTTCAGCTGCTTGGTGCCAGTGGTGTCTGAGCCCCTGTCCTCACAGGGGTTTTTGCCCTGAGTACATGGCAAGTGCAACTCCTTCAGCCTCACAGCCAGAGGTGATGCCTGGGCATTCAGCAGCTCGGCCAGATTATTTTCCCAGAATTTCTCCACTGCCTTTTTGAACCTGTGGAAGGCTCTGAGCTTCCTCAGTGCCCTGTGGCGAGAAGTTTCACAGCTGAACTGCTGTTGTTGTGTGAGGTGCCACTTTACATCAGCCGTGCTGCCAGTCTGGCCTCGGGCAGCTGCATTTTGTGCACTTAATCCCTGTATTTGGCAAGGCCAGGAAAGATCATTCCGGGTTCACCTTCTCCCCCTCCCCGTGGTGATTTCCCAGCCCTCTGTCTCCAAACCAAATCACCTTTGCAAACGCAGCTCCTTGCACAGCCCCAGCACCCCTCCCTGGATGTAGTCTGTTTTTTCAATCCTGCTCTCCGGGGTGCTCCATTTGGTGAGCTCCAGCCCAAGAAATGCTCAGCTGAGCCCCAGTTCAGTGTGGCAAACACAGAAAGCAAACAAACCAAACCCCAGCAGCAACAAACTCTTCAAGTCCTACTTTTAGAGTTATTATATACCCATATGTATATAAAAAGTCAGTGTTTGGGGGGTTCTTGAACATATTTTCCTTCAGTGAAGACTTTGGCAGCCACCAAAATTATAAGGAACATTCTCAGTAAATTACTTCTGCAGTTACCAAATGTCTCTGGGTTCATTTCAGCATCTAATCACCCTCAGAAGCTGGGTTTGCCTCATGTATTTGGGCATCCTTTAATCATGGAGGAATTAACTGCCAAATCCTGTTGGGGCTTTTCTGTTCAGTTTGTTTGGGGTTTTTAAAGTATATTCATTTCATGTACCAAAATGAGGAATGAGAGGGGTTTCATTTTTTCTTTTTTTCATGCAGCTGCCCGTAATTCCTCACCCTAATCAAAAGTGAATTCTCATTTGGAGTGGAATAAGATTTCTGCCCTCACCCCCTCACCCCACGTCTCCTGCCTCCCCACATTCTGTGCCTGTTCTCTAGAAGTGCCCCTAAAGGGAATTTCTGCCTCCTTCCAGCCCTCCATACCCCCCTGCCCCAAGGAGCTGAGGGCTCTGCTGTGGCTCTGCAATCACAGGCACACCCGGGGACGTGCAGGGCTCTCAGGGACAGCCTGGCAGCTTCCCCCCGACTGATCCGTGCTCGGGATTACCACACGAGGCACCTGGGACTGCAGCTCTGCAAATCATTTCCCAGTAATCTCAGAGCACATCTGGCCAGCATCCTGCGAGGAGCCAGCCCTGGGAGCACGAGGAAGCTCCCTCTTCTTCCCCCAAGCGTTGCTAAGCAGCTCAGAAGTAACAACCACATCCTTTATTTCCTGTGCAGAGAGATCCCCGGCCCCGCTGGGTGTGGATGTGCAGATCAGCCACAGGAGTGGTTATTCCCCTCTAGCTGCCAACCTGGTTTTTCCCCCACAGGAGTTATTATTGTTCCTGATCCCAGTTATCCCAAAAGGGATCCCGTGCCTTCCTAAAGGCTGCTCCCACCCAGCCTCAGCCCAGCTCTGAGCTGCAGGAGTTCAGGGTGTCCCAGACCTGCTGCTGGTGGCACAAATCCCATCCTGAGCAAAGGCAGGCAAAACTCGGAGCTGGAAAATCCACCCCTCGCTCTTTCCTGCGGGCCAGAGAAAATCCTCCTGAACAGCCTCCTTTAACATGCATCACCACAGAACCAGGAAAATGAGGAAAAGTTCAGATGTAGCCCTAACTCAGCCTGGGCTCCCTGCAGGACAGGAGCTCCTGCTGATGGCACAGGGGGTGTTGTCCCCAAAACGTCCCCTGCAGACCTCTAAGGAGGTCATTCCCACCCCTTCTGAGGACAGGGATGCTCCAGGGCAGGGAAGTGTTCCCGGGAACACGTGTGAGCAGCGTCCTACTTCATTAATTCTGCTGAGATCCTGCTTGTTAATCCCTGGGATGCTGCAGGTGCATTTATTAATGGCAGAGCCCCTGATCAAGTGTTGGGATCCTCTCTGACACATTAAGCCATTTTTAATTTGCTCCCATCATCCCCAGCCTCTCCAGCAGACATCGGATAACTCTGGGGCCCTAAATAAGCCACAGTGACTTGGAGAGAAAGCAAGTGAGTTATTAATTTTATGCAAATGCCTGTTTAATTTTCAGGATCTTGGCACCACTGTAAGTGCTGAAAGTCATGGACTATAAAGAAAAAAGGTAATTTCCTGTTTGTTTAATTGATCTTCTGTAACTTCTCTCCTGGCTGGTAAAGCCAGGTAATGGAATTTGCAATGTAAAGCCATTATTAGAAGTGCCAGTATGACATTTGATTAATCCAGGCTATTTAGGCTTAATAATACACACTTGACTTATGTTCTGGAAGCAAAATTGCCTGCTACTTCCCCTCCTGCATTTTAAATATATTTATAAATATCCTTAGCATGATGATATATGAACCCATTTCTTCAGGCATTGTTATTAGGAAGGGATAATTCCCCCAAAGTGTGCTTCATCAGCAGTAGGATGCTTGCTCTTGGATTTGCACCCACGGCCACTTTCGGTCCAAGAATCCCTTAGGGGGACTAGTGTGGCTCCCTACAGGTAAGTTCTGGCCCCTTCTGAGTGGCAGAGTTCCAGGGAAAGCCCAGGCAGGAGCTGGTGGTGCCTCAGGAGCTGCCACTGCTCTCCCTCAGCAGTGACTCAATGTTCTGTGCCAGGGCTGGGAGCCAGCAGGAGAGAACAGCTTTCTGGGTGTTCAGGGACAAGAGAGGCCGTTTGTAACCTCCCTCCCCTGAGTGTGACAGCCGCAGCCACGGCCAGCTCCAGGGCATGGAGAGGTTTGGTGTCCACCCACACCCCCCAGGCCATTTCCAGCACATGCAGCATGTTTGACCTACCCCTGGCCCACTGCTAAAAATTCCTGTAAATTACTCCTGGCATTGCTTTCACTCAGCAATGGACCAAGGCATTTTGTCTTACAAAGTGCTTTGCAGTGAAAAAACCATTTTTCAAGTAAGGTGCAAGCACTGCAGGAGATGCGGCTGTGGAAGATCCAGGTTACTTTATTGAAGTATTTTTTGCAATTATGCTACAGAATTTTTTCTGTTCCATGTTTAACTTCATTTCACGATAATTGCTCTAACTTCTATTTCCTTTCCAGTAATATTTACTGCAATACATCCATTTAATTTGATCATTTATGTTCCACTGCCATGGCCAAAGCAAACACTGCACTGCTTCATGTTACCATTGGTTACACCTTCCTAAACCAAACAAAACCAATTACTGTAAATACCCCTGAACTGATGCACATTGCACAGCAAAGTGTGAGGAAAATGCTTTTAAACTGTATTATTTTCAGGGAAAAAATCCCTCTGTTTTGTTTGTACTTGCTCTGTGTTTCATAACCCAGCTTTGGTCTGTTGAGTCAAGAATTGTGAGGGATAAGGAATACTAGTAAGGATTAAAAAAAACATTGTGTTATTTAGAACAGGCCTCAAAAGGAGATTATTTCTATAGGTTGTACTTAAATGCCTTTGAGTGTGTCTCTTCCTGAAGGGAGCCCACAGGAGAGCTGGAGAGGGACTGGGGACAAGGGATGGAGGGACAGGACACAGGGAATGGCTTCCCACTGCCAAAGGGCAGGGAGAGATGTGATATTGGGAAGGAATTGTTCCCTGTGAGGGTGGGGAGGCCCTGACACAGGGTGCCCAGAGCAGCTGTAGCTGCCCCTGGATCCCTGGCAATGTCCCAGGCCAGGCTGGACAGGGCTTGGAGCAACCTGCGACAGTGGAAGGTGTCCCTGCCCATGGCAAGGGGTGGGACTGGATGAGCTTTAAGGTCACTCCCAAACCAAAACATTCCAGGATTTTTTCAAAGGACTGGTTAGGACTCCCTGCAGAGAACACCCAAATAAAACAAACACTAGCAGGGCAGATGTGAAAACAAACACCTTTTAAAGAAACAAACAAAAACCTTTTAAACAAACAAACAAACAAAAACTGGCCTGGAACATTTCAAGCACTTTTTTGCACAAAGCCAAGGCTTGCTGGGAACCCTGGATCCGACTGAGAGGCCAGACGTGGGTGTTTGTTTGCCTTTTACCAGGAGTGCACAAGAACCTGCAGCTGTCAGGGGTGCTCTGCGGTGGGATGGGGGTACCAACACCACTGACTCTTCCCAAATCTCCTTTCTCAATGAATCACTGTCATCCTGCCCTCTGTCCCTCCTGGCAAGCCTGGCTTTGGTCTGTACCTCTCACAGAATGAACACCCAACTCTGCTCTGTGCAGGCAGCAGCCAGATGGGGACTGGGCAGGGAGCAGCCTGATTAAAATAAAGTGGCAAAGTTGCAGCAGACTGGTGTTTGTGTGGAAATTTATTTTCTTATTGGACTGGGCCCCAATGAACAAGGAAAATGAAACCTTTGGATGTTCCATCCCCTAGAAAGTGTAAACTCCTGGTGAGAGCTGCCCAGGAGCATAGCACACGGTGCCCATCACCTACACATCCCAAAAAGGGGTGCAGAGACAGCAGCAGGATGCCTAGGAGGAGGGAAAAATCCATCTTCTGAGCAGGGAATGGATGAGAAAGGCTTGGGCAGAGAGCAAAACAAAGGCTGCAAGAGCACAAGGATTCTCCTTTTAATCCCAGTTTCTGGTGATGAGGAGGGCTGTAATATAAAGGGAAGGAAAGGATGAAGGGCACAACTAGCACAGGAAATGTGGCTGTGAATGAAAAAAAATAAAATTAATGAAAAAGACAGGCTCTGGAGCAGCCTCCCATCCTGTCAGGATCACAGATTAAAAGCTGAGTTCTTAGAGGGCAGTGGGGGAGAAAAAGTCCTCTCTTCCACTCTTCCTCCCCTTCCTAAGAAGGTTCAGGTTCAGGTGGGGTGAGGGAGCGGAGCAGGAGCAGGAGCAGGGAGTGCCTTTTATTCCCGGCCCTGCTCAGGGAATGGGAGCTGTGTTCTGTGGGCCCATCACTCACGGGAAGGACAGGCAATGATTTCCAGGCACTTGCCTCCCCTTTGGTGGCTGCTTAAAAGCTGTTTGTGTTGCTGGGGGTGTATTTTAATACCCAGGGAATAGGCATGTTTGACAAGCCCCGAATGTGAATTGCTGCTGTGCTCATGAAATATCTGCTGGCAGGGCTCTGCTCGGGTGCCTCCGCTTGTCTCTGTGCAGAAGTTTCTGCTTTCTCCTTTGTTTATCATTATTATGTCCTGTCCTGTCGGATGCATTCCCTGGCCTGTAAATGCAACCTTCATTCTGCACTTAACGGTGCTGAGGAGTTCAATAAATTGCCTTCCAGTCATACTGCATTTTCTCCCTGCAGTGCCTCCTATTTGCACACAGAAATAGTGATTATTCATTCTGGCTGGCACTGGTGAACCTCCACCTGCCTCAGATCTGCCTCACTGTGTGAGCTGCACAAACAGAGCACAATAAAGCAATTTCCTCTTTCTACACCCTAAATTCTGCATTACAAAGTATTGTTCTTACAACATTCTATTAAATTCATTTTACCAGCTTAATAGTGCTTGTTAGGTAAACGTTGTGCTCAATCTCTGAGCACATTTCAGTTCTCTAAAATGGCTCTTGGTTTCTTTGTGCCTCAGTGCTCCAATCGAAATTGGGATGCTCAGCTTTTTAAAGATTTTTTCTTGGGAACTGAGGTATTTAATCTTACCCTAATAAAGTAAATATTGGTTAATCAAAGCTGAAGCTAGCAAAAAGATTAGAGACATTTAATTAGTCAAAATTATAGCTCATACTGTAATATGGTAAATTAGATTAGACAGGCTTTACACTTCAAAATTACATTAATGACTGCACTCATTTTCTTAATATTATAATCTTTGATCTTAGATCCCTGAAGATACTGATAATTCTCTAACCCATTGCTGACTTTAATATCATTATTTAAAGTTAACTTTAAGTTACAGGAAGCAATTATGCACCAGAAAAAGGCAAAATTTTGCACCAGAAAGAGACAAGATCGTTCAGAACGTGAGATTTAAGTTAAAGTGTTGACACTGCAAATGTTGGATGGCAGGAACTGTGACAGCACAGAACTCTTTTTCTCATGAGAAAATCTTTCTGTTTATTGTAAACACATGATAAGGTGTTCAGAGCTCCTTTGGGAACAGGCGGTGGAATGCCTGTGGCCAATCAGCCCCAGGGGGCGGACGGCTGTGGCCAATTCCAGTGAGTGTTCATTTTGTATATAAAAGCTGCATTTAAATAAATAATTCCCTTTTCTCAGCAATCGCTCTCGTGTGCCTCTGTTTCGCCATCGGCTCAACAGCGACATCTGGTGACTATCGACATGTACTACATGCACCAGTGAAGGTAAGAAACCCCATCCGCCCCCCCACCCCTCCCTGCCAGCTCCCGGGGCTCGGGGCGCGATGCAGCCTCTGACGCCACGAGACAACTTCTTGCGGTCCTTTTGGGATGATTCCTGGAGTGAACCTC
>VZTJ01005975.1:4384-38036 GCA_013397795.1 Orthonyx spaldingii
TGAAACTATCATCTTTTCCCATAGAGGAGGGGGGGAAAAAAAAGGAATGTGTCAGTCATTGGAGTGATTTATTTTATTTTACCTGCTTTTATTTTACTAATCATTCATAGTACTTTGATTGCTGCCGCTCTGCTCTAATGAAATATATTGTGCTGTTAGGAAAGTTTTTAACAATCTGTGCTTAAAATAAAAATAAATGCAATGGTGCTACCTATAGATTTAAGTATCTACAATTCTGGGGCCACTGAGAATGAGTGCAATGAAAGCTTTGGGAAGTCAGCAGAAGGTCTTGAATTACGACAGGATTTTGCTGATAGATATTTCTACTATTGATTTCTCAATTTTTCATAATTTCTGAAAAGAACAATGCAAATTAAAATAAAGTGTTGAAAGGAAGTAAGATGTCTGTTTTAACAACCATGTTTGCACAACCCACAATGATTTGGGTAGGAAATGTACTCCATGGGATAATTTAAAAAAAAAAAAAGTTAGTTTGTTAATCTGAAAAATCCCCAATGTTTCCTTGCACAAGGGTAGGCAGCGGGTGGCTTTTCCCATGGTGGGGAAAATGTTGCACAAATTACTTTATTTTTCCCTCTTGGAGGGCTCAGTCCTGAGAAAAGGAGGAACTGTAAGCAGGGGCGTCCCCAGCACGCAGCGCTGGATCAGGCCCCACAGGCTGGATACGTTTTTATGTTCAGCCCGGAGTTCGGTCATTCATTTATTCAGGGGAAAATACAAGAAGCATGGCCCTAGTATATTATCATATGTTTTAATCTGTTTGTCTGATTTATGTAATACTTTCTGAGGGAAATATATATCTATATCTATATCTATATATATAGTTATATAAAAAAAAAAAGCAAGGGGTCTTTCTCGCTTTTTTTTTATTGTCAGCATAATTTTAATTGCAATTATTTTTGTGCGAAGGGAGAGGGGTGATCTTTAACTCCTCGTTACACAAAGCACGCAGTGTCTCCGGATGGCCAAACTAACTTTCCGAGTAGGGCATTTCTTTTAAAATATCTGAAAATCTGACACAATTAATAACTCTTTGCGTATTTGCACAAGTTGTGCTACAGATTTCTGTTACCGCGTTTTTCAATTTTTCTTATTTTTTGGGAGGGTTTTTTTCTATTTTATAGGAAGGCTCAGAGTTTGACTTTCCCTAACATGCCCAGATATCAAGTTTTATTTTTTTTCCTTTTTGGCTAAATATAAACAAAAGTTTTAAAAAAAAAAAAAAAGATAGGAAGGCTTGCTTTTTCTAGGATTTTAGTGTTAGTTATTGTTGCGCTTGTGGGATAAATCGACCGCGGTACTTCTCGCTCCCTTCCCTGTTTAGGAACCAGAGTGAAAACCACCCTTCATTGTAATTGTATATACGGCTATACTGGCATTTTACTATTCTGCCGGCTGCTATTTCCAAATATATCTTAGAGAAAGTTTTACTATACTTTAGACTTCCCCATACAAACATTGATTGGCATCCAAATGTTTAGGATTTGCCAAATTGGCGGGCAAACGCTGGCTACACCACAAGCAGCGGGGTCAGGGAGAGAGCAAAGGGAGATACTCGCTCCGCAAGTGGACTTGCAAAGGAGTTTTTGGCTTTTAACTCATTCTGCTTTTTTTTTTTTTTTTTAAGGTTTGGGGGCTGGGGAAAGGGCCCCAGCATTGCACCATCTCCATCTGGGCGCTTGATTGAAGTTAGACTCTGTTTTTGGGGGGCGGGCGCGGAAGTTTTGGGTCGGCGCGAGGGGAAGCGGGAACGCGGCAGTGGCAGGTTTGGGGTCCGTCAGTGAGGGGTCCCAGAGCCCTTAAAATTTATCAGCTCCCTCCTAATTCTCAGCATCCCGTGAAAGCCCCATTTTTGGAGGCTCGTTATTGATGGTTTCAGTGACATCGACCCTTCTCTGTAACTTCTTTCAGGATGAATTTCATCCCTTCATCGAAGCACTTCTGCCTCACGTCCGAGCATTTGCGTACACGTGGTTCAACCTGCAAGCCCGAAAAAGAAAATACTTCAAAAAACATGAAAAACGCATGTCAAAAGAGGAAGAGAGAGCCGTGAAGGACGAACTGCTAAGTGAAAAACCCGAGGTAAAGCAAAAATGGGCATCCAGACTTCTGGCAAAGCTCCGGAAAGATATCAGGCCTGAATTTCGGGAGGATTTTGTTCTCACAGTCACAGGAAAAAAACCTCCGTGTTGCGTTCTTTCCAATCCAGACCAGAAGGGCAAGATGAGAAGAATTGACTGCCTTCGCCAGGCAGATAAGGTCTGGAGGTTGGACCTTGTTATGGTGATTTTATTTAAAGGTATTCCGCTCGAAAGTACTGATGGCGAGCGCCTTGTAAAGTCCCCACAGTGCTCTAACCCCGGGCTGTGCGTACAGCCCCACCATATAGGAGTTTCTGTTAAGGAACTCGATTTATATTTGGCATACTTTGTGCACGCAGCAGGTAAGTGCCTTTCTCTACCACCTTCTCCAACTTTTCGGTTATCTCCGTGCCGGGTGCCGTGCCCCGGCGGCGGCTGCATGAGCCGGGGAGGGAGCTGGGGGTGCCGGTTATCGCTCTCCCGGGGTGGCGAGGAGGGTGCCAAAACTCCCCCCCTTCCTTTTATTTTTTTTTTTTTTTTGGGTTTTTTAAGGTGCAGCTACATAAAAGTGGCTCTTGTTTTCCCGTGGTTAACAGCATTTTGGGCATCCTTCACAGGTGTTATCCTAAATGTTATCCTAGGAGGGCTCGCAGCCAGACGCGGCTTCCTTTATCCTAATTTTGGGGGAAAGCAGATAGATTTTAATTTAATTTATTTTCTTTTTTTAAATAAAGTTTGTATATGTTATGCACAAAGTAGTCCAGGAGGGCTAGAGATGCCTGAGGCCTGTGGGTCAGGAGTACCAGGTATCTTCACCTCACAGGGATGAGATGGGGAAGGTAAATCCTGCAGGATTGGGTTTGGAGGAAAAGGAGAAGAAAGTCCCTTGACAGCAAACCTAGTCATCAGGTCTGATTGAGCATGAAACAAACCTCTGCGTAATCCTAGGGGGAAAAGCAGACATTTAAACCCCCCAAAATACCACAATTTATACACCTAGAAGCTAAGCAAGTCTTGAAAAAAAATCCTGATTTGACAATATTGTGCTTATGAGGAGGGGCTGAGATGTTTCAACGTGTCCTGAAAATCTTGGTGTCCCAGACTCCAACACAAAGTACACTCTGCCTGTGGCATGACTCGGTGTGCTCAGAGGACGTGTAGTATGATGACTGGATAAAATAATATGCTATTGTAGTTCTCCTAAGTCATTGTAGTGCAGAAAAATGTGCGTGTGTGAGGTGCCAGGCCCCGAGTTTTGCGTATGGGATACGTGCGTCCCCCAGCAGATCCTGACTTGTGAGTTGAGGGGCTGGACAGGCTGGAAAAACAGAGGAGCAGGGGGGAGAGGAATCATATTAGTAGAAACCACTTCTGTATAAATATTTATCAGTAAGAAAACCAAGCAAATTACAGCCCAGGGAGCTTGCATTTCCCATGCCAACTTCTTTCAGAGGGTCTTGCAGAAAGTTTTGGCTTCCCCAAAGTTTTTCTGCGTTGAGTCCCTGCCATGGTTGTTGTGTTAGGCAATGTCGCCGCTGGGATTTTACAGATATGATCCCTGTTCGGAAATAACTTTCGAGTATCCTCATGGTATTTCCTACAGATAAGCTGCAACATTTACTTTGCACTTCGGTGTGAGGTGGTAAATCATACTGCACGTTTATGGTGAGAGGCAAGTAGGCAAATATCGGGGAAAATTATTTATTTACTCTGTGCTTTATTATGGCCACAGTGAAGGAAGGATTATCGATAAATGACTAACTGAAGGGAGCTTGGGTCTGGGGCATTTCAGGTCACCTCCCATTCCATCACCAACCCCGAGGGGACCATGGACTCACATCTATTTTGTCTGCCTCAGTTTCCTCCTCCGCATGTTGGAGCGGGGTGATACATTTAAAATGCTTTGATATCCAAATAGAAGCTATAAACTTCTGTTTACTGATCTACAGGACACAGGTTTTTGTTATTTATATTTATATACGGCATGGTGCTGGTAAATACTGGTCCATATTGTATTTCCCAGGTCCTCTGTGGAGCGCACAAATTGTTGATAGAAACCAACGGTCTTGGCTTAGCTTGCATGTAAGGTCACAGAAATGTAGGATGGGAAGAAAAGGACCAAACCTGGGGATGGAAGTGTTTCGGGGAGCTTCAAGGGATCCTCTCCCTGTTATAACAGTCGGGCAATAGACGTTATAAACGTTCAATATTGTGATTAGGGATATACCATCTTATCAGAACGCCAGTGGCAAACAGTAGTCTTGATAGCGAACTGTTATTTATTCCTGCCTTCATCATCAACAGGCAGCGATCGCACCGATTGTCCTTCGGGCTCGGTGTTTGCCGCGGAAACTCGGCGCGAGGCCTGGATGCGGTTTTTTGGGGTTAGATTTGGGGATTTGTGTGAGCAGCCACGCGCCCGTGCGGAGCGCACCGTGCCGTGTTTTCGGCCGTTGTTTGCTGATTGCACGCATCGCATTGTGCTCTCAATGCAGTAGCGTGTGCTGGCGTATTCCTGCTAAACCTCAGCGGGGAGGAGGACAAGATGATTTTCGGGAGGTGGCACAGTGTGGTTGCTGTCTATATGGCTTCGCAGAGGTGTACCGAAAGCCTTGCATAGAGCTACCTCTTTTTCTTCCCCCTTTTTTCCCGTTTTTTTTTCCCCCCTCCGATGTATCCCAGCAGTCTTTGTTACACCTGAACATTGGCCAAGTTGACAGCCATTGGTTCCCGCAGACCCGCAGTAATGGCAGCTTGTGCCGGGTGCGCAACAGGAAAATTACAAAAGAAAAAAGTATTAAGGATCCTTTGTCTCCAACTCCATCAGACCTCGCTTCCCAAATGTATGGACCGCGTATTTATAAGGAGGAAGTCGCCAGCGCAAATATTAGGTAGGCTGGTCAACTTACATATAGCGGATTTGACAAGCATCTGCTATAGTACAGAAGATTTGTAAACACTAAACAATGTTTTTACCTCCTTAAAAGTTTTGAGAAGTTGCCAGTATTGGCAGGAGGCACAGACTCCGAAACGTGCTTGAAGATACGTGCCAAAACCATTGTGACCTTTTCACCCATAGTGCTCGCTTCTCTTTTTCTTGTGGGTTTTTTTTCCCCCCCACTTTTCCTCTTCTTTTCTTGGGGGGAGTATTCTTTTCCAAGATGCCCTTATTCGAGATGACTTCAGCAACAAGATGTCCCTTTCCTTCTGAACATGTGGGATAATTATTGCTTTGAATCTACGCTTTTCCTTCAGTAGGCACTATCATCTGTAAGGGAACACATGTGCACAGATTTAAATAGTGCTTCTTACAAAGCTACTGAAATCAATTATTCTCTTTAAGAACTGGCTAGAAAGAGAAAACAAAAATATGCAAATAGGCAAACTACATGTCATTTTTGTTAAAAGGATAAAAAAAAGAAATTAAAAAAAAAAAAAAAAAGGAAAGGGAGATCGGTGTTTTGTGAATTAGAGGTTGACCAAAAAATGTATTGAAATCTAGAGTATTGCTCTCAGTTTGCAGTTTCTAATCTGCTTAACTAAAAGCAGGCGGCATTTTCATACCCTGAACTTGGGTTTGCTTTTTAGTTTTCACTTATTCTCCTCTTGTATCAAATGACAAGTTGGAAACCATTGTGGCAAACCGTTTTCTTTGTGGGAGTCGAACAGTAAAGCTAATTTATGACCGGTCCTTTACCAGATGATCTGTATCAGAATCTACAATATACTAGGCACGTGGCAAGGTCACAATTTAAGTTGTTAAGGTCACAACCTTAGCCACCAGGCATTTGACCTTTTAGATAAAGTTAACCTTTGTTCATTAGTAGGCACTCAACCGAGAACTTTCTGGAGTTTTTTACTGCTTTGGAGTTCCTCCTGCTAATGTGATCAGATTGGAGAATAGATTCGCAATAGAAGTAGTTAAATTTTCTGAGAGGTCACAGTTTTTAGAGACTTTTCCGGTGGCCGAAGCGGGATGGCGGGCCAGGAGGTGATGCTGCAATGCCTGGTTTATTTTTTTGGCTGGCCATCGTTATGCGCTTCGGGCGAGAATTAAGCTGGCGAGGTATTTGTGGCAGAGAAAATCTTTTAATCTTTCAGAAGGACATTTAAAATTCCCAAATTTAAGAAAAAATCTGGGGCTAGGGTTTTGTTTACGCGAGCTCGTTTTTCTGCTTGTGTTTAGACTCGAAGGCAGCGAAGATGCCAGAACTCAGCCTTATTTCTGCAGCTGAAAATTTACCTAACTTCTAGATGTGCTCTGTGGCTAATTGCTGGTCAGTGGCATATAGCACATGACCTTGAACTTTGAGCTAGACTCATTTTACCTTCCCATGGCAGATTTAAAATATTCTACTTGGACCACCACAAAGAGGCGTCGATGGGAATAACCCAAAGATGGGTTAATGCAGAAGCCCCCGCACCCGTGGAGGTTTCAGGGGGTCCGAGAGGTACCCGAGGCTTTGTGCTGTAATTTTTTAGTACAAATGGTATTGATTGTTGCTGCATTAATCCTGTTAATAGCTGCAGCCGGGCCGGGTGTCGCAGGGGTGGCTGAGGTGTCCTGACAATACCGTACGTCACCGAAAGAGCTGTCGCAGTGCCTTGAACTCCTGATCGCTGCTCTGCAAAAGTGGAGCGTTCGACGGTGGAAACTATTGCTGGCTCATACAGAAACACACACCATATTGTTTACTTAATTATGCCAGAGCGAAGGCTCATTTTTAATTATTTAGCTGACTTTCTCGCTCTGCTCTGATACCACATTTATTATTTAATTTGAAATCAAAAGGGCTTGCGCTCCTGTTAGTTTTTGATGCGTTTTACTTTTGTTTTGGCTACGTTATTGTCATTCCATCGTACGGTAATCCAGATAGCCGTGATATGCAGATTGGCCAGATGGTCATGTTAACAGATTGAGAACCTACTTCCCACTGCTAAAGAGCAGGTGTAAGATCAGTGGGCTTTTTTTTTTTTCTTCTCCTTTCCTCCCAAGTTTCAACCAAAATGCTCTTTAGACAGATCATAATGGTAGTTAAAAAGGGGCACATTTCAAATGGTGTTTGTTCTGTGGAGATAATGCATAACGTATGTGTCGTTTTTATGCATATCTGAAGACTTCTAAAGCATCCATGACATTCCCTCCACCTATAATACTTCGAAAAATCTACTTCCAGCTCATAGCTGTTCCAGTATATATCCAAAAGAGTCCTTAAAGTTTTTTTCTACAGACAGATTGCATTTACTCTTACTAAAAAACCACTTCAGGCAGCTTCGCAGCAGGTACCTCACATGTGTTCCCTGCACAGGGCTCCCAGTGCATACCCAGGAGAACTTGAGCTGGGATCAACGTTCAGCTGAGATTTTAATGTTTGTGGGCTGATAGAGTTGGTTTTTTTTACTCTATTATTTTTTGCCAAAGTGAGACATCTGTAGCTTTAAAGAAAAAAGTGACACTAAGACATCTCACAGTATTTCTGCCCTCAAGGAATAAAAGGAGAAGGCAGATTTTGTGTTGTTTTAGCATTACAAAAAGTACCCATAAAAAGTCAGTGGTGGGAGCCTGGGTCTCTGTCTCAGTCTGGAGAGGTGAGGAGAGGACAGCTACAGCTCCTCAACACCCCAAATTTCATGCGCCCACGTATCGTGGGCACACAAGAGACGCGGCGACCTACACACCCCGTGTGGCACAGAGAGATATCCCCATCTTTGGATGCTCTCCTCTTTGGGGAGCGGGACTGGCTGCTCACTGCAGCCACGAGCAGGGTGGGAGCTGACAGAAGCAGGATTTAGGTGGGACAACTGCTCTCCCTGTGCGAGTGTAACTGAGCCGGTGAGTATCCGTGATAATTCGGATACTAACTGGTGCGGCACTCGGGACGGCCTGCTCTATCACGAACCCCTGGCAGGAGTTCAGTCATGTGGTTTAGCTTTTCCCTTTCTGCAACAACAACAACAGCAACAACACATAAACACAGGATAAAGGCGTATTTCATATGCCCAGGATGTTTTCCAGGTGATGAGTTTGGACAGTATAAGGGTGTGTTATTTCCATGCCTCCTTGCTTCGAGGTGCAGAAGCAGGAGAAGCCTGTGAGTGGTAAGAAGTTGCCCAATACTTCTGGCTTTTCTACAAGCAACTGCACTTTTATATTTCCCTTCTTTTCCACCCAATGATGAATAGCATTAATTTAGATCTATTTAAGGCGAGTGTGGGAGAAACCACAATCTTTGTTGTGGTCACTGCTGTACACAGCGGGGCTGAATGTTTCTCTTGGTTGAGGCCTCAAAGCTGAATCTGGAGAACCCAAAACATCGTGTCAGCTTTTCAAACCCTTCAAAGAGACAGTGGAATCCTAATTGTTCATAAAACCCGCTATTTATTATTACAATTATGTATTTTCTCCCCATTCGGATGTAAAGGAAAGGGCATCCCTCGCTTTCTGTGCCTTGAGTTTCTTCACAGCTCCTCCTCCTCCTCCCCCTGATGTTTCTGGTTCAGGCACTGGTAAGGTTTTTACAACCAGCAAACAAACCCCATCCTGCTGCTCCAAAACCCCTCAACCTCTCCTCGAAAGCCTGCCCTTTTCTACACATGTGGGACCCTCCGGGCCTTGGGGACTGTCCCCAGCAAAACGGCTTTGGGGCATCCTCACTGGGAGCCATGGATCTGGCTCTGCCTTCTCCTTTCCTCACAGACAAGGGCTGGAGCTGATGATTAAATTACAGGCTGTAAATTCAGGGGAAATTATTTTAGCCTCCTAACAGCAGCCGACCCGGACGTTTCCTTATGCCGGTGAGGGCTTGTGGTAGATAAGCCTTGTTGCTGGACTGAAATTCATTTTAATCGCTTTGGTTTTCCCATTCATGTGGTGCAACCACATTTCTGGTTGTTGTTAATTGTCGCCTGCATTATGGGAGCCACCAAAAACCGTGACCGACATCAGCACCTGGGTCATGGTGCCTCGGATGTATGGGGCAGTTTTATCCCAGCAAGTTCATTTCGGGCTTGCAGCATTTTATCCCGAGTTGCAAGGGCAGCTCCTGGACGAACCCATCATCACAGTGTAATTAATTTTAAAGAGAAAAGAGAGTATTTCTATAAAGTGTTTCTAGCTACCATTGCGCCATGTCCCCACCCCAGGTGTGGATGTAAGGCACCTGAGCTCAGCCCTGTCTGTGGCACCATCGTGCCTCGGGATGCAGGAGCAGGATGTGGGGCGTAGAGCGGGTGGATTCGGGCTGGATTCGTAGCCGCTGTCTGTAAATCACATGAGGGCCTCCATTTTGTGTGCCAGGCTCTCACGTGCGAGTCAAAATGGAGAGCGGCGCGGTTGAGTTCGGCCTAGAGCGAAGCGTGTGGGCTTGTGTCGCCCGCGGTCCCAGTGCCACCACGGTGCACCCAGACCCATGGCGAGACCCAGGAGGGGTGTCCTGAGCTTGTACACCCATCGGCTCCTCCTAAAGGGTGTCGATCTCTTCTCCATTAATATCCACCCTCCCGGTCCCAGTGCTGTCCCGGTGTCACGGCCAGGGCCGGCATGAAGGCCCTGGGGAGTCGTTCCTCCTTCCTGCAGGTTTCGGCACACATCAGTGTCATTAGATCAGTGAGATAAAATCAAGACAGGTTTAATGACATGCTCTTCTGAAAGTTTCCTGGACTTTATTGTTCATAACTTGGACCTGAGTCGGATTATTTACACATGAGCATTAAAAAGCTGCAAACAACTGTGTGATTTTTAGGGGCTGAAAGCAATTAGCATATGTGGGTAGGAGGATACACGGCATGTCTGCGTTCCTTTAAAATATAAATCACAGTTATTTAATTATGCTTGGAGAGGGCAGATTTAAGGATATACTGCAAAATGCATTACCTATTATACCAACACGATAATCTTATTAACCTTGCTTTCTACTTTTTAATTTTATTGTGCACCCTGTACAACTCTTATGATATCAAAAATAATTACTTGGAGAATACATGATGTCAGAGGTCCAATATGACATTTATCTTCACAGTGAGGAGACGGCTCTCTTGTGCATTGCATCGCAGCTCGGGAGGCACTCGGCAGGTCCACACTGGGGGAAGGAAGCAGGGATGGGTGTCATCTGATGCTTTTTAGTGCACAGAAGTGTGTTTGCAGATTCATGTTGTAACCGAGGGATGGCTTGACCAAACTTGAGGCAATTCAGCATCCTCAGGCCTCCCCAAATATGATTTACTTGCTCATGCCATACAACTCCCGTAGGTGAGCCAATATTTCAGGGCGGCTCCATGCATCCAGCCCCGATCCCAATTGGATCTCCTATTAAATCCTGCATTCTCCATCCCATGCCTCTTTTTTTTTTGTTTCTTGTTAAATCCATCTCTCCTAATGTTTGAGTTGTGTTGATATTTCCCCCTTTATTTTGGGAGGGAATGGGTGAGGGTGAGGGGAAACAAATGCCATAATAATATCCCTTTTCAGAAGAATATAGTTTAATTTTGTGTGTGCGTGCAGCAGCTGCCATTGGCAAGCTGTCGTCTTTGTTGCCATGGGCTTTTTTTTTTGGCATGCGTGCCAGAACATGATTGGATGTTTCAGCATGTTCATGTTTTGGGGTGAGATATATCTGTAGTGAAGCACAAAATTATCATGGGGTTGGGTGGGTGTCCAAAGTGGGGTTATTTGGCCAGGTAACCAGGCTGTGCTGGAGAGAGTCGTGTGAGTGCGGTACCTGGTGGTTGTTTGGTCGATGAGAGAAAACTTGCTGGTGCTCTGGATTTTTTCATGATGTAGAAAGGTGGTTTAAAAGCATCACAGAAGGATGTATCATTGAGGTCTCCTCCAGCAGGACACCCTCGGGGTGCAGTGGGAAGCCCCTGGTGTTACCTGGGGGGACTGCTCAGTGGGTTCCTACTGCCCAGCTCACTCACCTGGTGCATGGGGAGGTTGTGTCCATCCCCAGCTCTTGCTGTGACGGTGGGGAGCTGGATGGTGGCACACAGAGGTGCCCACAGGGGTGGAATACACCTTCCACAGGTGTAAAACCAGTGTGGCATTCACCCATGGGAGCTGCAGGTGACAGCACATCCTTCAGACCTGCCACCATGTCACCAAGCCCTGGCCACAGAGAGGTAGCCAGTGTTGTTTCTGCTCCTTGGTTTAATCTATTTGTCATACCCATAATATGCCCATAGCATCAGTATCTAAACAAAGTCTAAACCTGCTTTGCACTGTCCTCTGTGATGTACGTCTCTCTTCTCATCGCAGCCACTGTCACCCTGCTTTCAGTAAGGTTGGACTCGGTGTTCTTAAAAGATTTTTTCCAACCCAAACAATTCCATCATTCTAAGCAGCACGCGATGGGAAAGCAGGACTGTTCCTCATCCCAGGAAATCCACCATGCAGGATCATTGTTAGGTGCAAAATGCGTTTACAAACTCGTGAGGAATATTTCATAGGGAGGCATCTCCTTACAGCTAAACCCTGGAAAGCCCCTGGCAAGGGGAAAGTTTTCGGGCCTAATCCAGGCTCTGTGCACAGTCTGCTGAAGGTTTCAGGAGAAACAAGGGGTGAAGAACTAAATGCAAAGTGTTGGGACAGCCTCATTCATGTTGTGTTTTTCTGCATCTATCACTTCAGTCTTGTGTGTGAGGGACAGATAATGAGCTGCCTGGGCTTTGTAATAAACATCACGTCTGGTTAAATCACCATTTTTGTGTTTAAAAAACCTTGTAATGCACTGGACAAACAGGGATGCACCCCTATAAGGGTATCAAAAGACAAGTTACATAGTTGCTACATTTATTGTCAAGATAAACACTCACTTTGAAGATTTTAAAGCAAAAATACATTGTCAATCAGATTTCATCCTAAGGGTATTCGCTTGAAATTTGTCCCATCTTTTTAACTAATAAGGTTTTCATTTGATGTAGAAGAAAATGACCAAATCCCCGAGTGATGCTGGAAACGTAGGGTAAAATTTAAATTTAATTCAGGTTTGGTTGCTTTGGGTTTTTTTTTTCTTTTAAGGCCAAGTAGTTTCAAGTAAATCAGAAGAATGAATTCTTTGTATCGGGATGCTTTTCTCAAGCCCAGCTATTGTTGGGATGCTTTTAGGGAGGATAGCCACTGCAATGCTTTTATTGTGTGGTGATGAGGACTTTTCGTGATGCCGCAAGTACTTCATTAAAAATAGCCAACAAACCTATTTATGTTTGGTTTTGTGTCAGAAAGGGAAAAGTAGTTGTTATCTGAAAAGTAAACCCTGCATAATTTTATTTGAAAGTTTCACAAGCAGTTTGCTTGGCTGGGACAGCACCAGCCTCGGTAGCAGCCGAACCCTTGTGCGTGGAGGTTGGGTATTGCTGGAAAAGTTGGGAAAAACACACAATAATCAATTAAGAGTGGGATTTTTGTGGTCAAGATCTTTTTTTTTTCTTTTTCCTAGAGAAGGACATCACCTTGAACAGCTCTGATTTGGGTTCTTCCCAGGCAGATGCAGTTACAAACACCCGGCCATGGAGCTCGGTGCTGTTTGGGGGTGCACACTTGTGTGTCAGAAGTGCATCTTCAAGGTGTCTGTTCTTTCTAACCTAGGTATATGAGCATGATTTATAAGCAAAATAATGTGTTCAACTCCCACTTTAAACATGGACATTGTTTCTTTTTCAGTCAAAAGCTGGAGGGCAAAATCATGGTGCGAACTGAGCGGACCAGTTGTTTTCCATGTGCGTGGTCTTTAGTAATGAACTCTCCCCTAAAAGAGTGAGGTGTGTCTCACAGTGAGCAGCCCCAGGGTGTGAAGCTGCCTGTCCGTGGGATGAGGACGGTATGAGCAGGGTCCCTGTTCCATCCCAGAGCGGGGTTACCTGCTGTGGTTCCCGTATGGTGCAGAGGGAAGGATTGTTTGTGTGCTTGTATCTCCCTGCAGCCTGCTGAAGGGTGCTGTGGACATGGCCCTGGACAAAAGCAAACACAGAGTTTTCATTCCTGAATGTCCTGTTGGTAGGGTAGGTTTCCATGAGATGGGTCGCTAAGGAATTGTTGCTTTTCTCCCCATTCCTGGCTGGATCTCTTCCCAGTTTTGCCCTTTGCAAGCGGCTTTGTTTGCCCAGGGCTTGGGGCTGAGTTACCTTGGCTGCACCGTGCCTTCATCATGAGTTTGTGCAGTTCATCCCAGTTTGGGGCTCCGGCAGTTCTGGGGGCGGCCAAAGGGAAGGCAGGAGCACCCGTAATGCAAAGTCAGGATACACAGGGCATTTGGAAAGAGTGAAACGAGTTGCAGTTTGAAAAGCAAACGGGATATTTCTGTCCACAGAGTTCCAAAATACAGGGCAGTGATGCCTTGGAGCTGGTAAATGGACTTTGAAAGCCTCAAAAAACTTTCTCTGGTTGCAGGAGCAGTATTTAATATTAATAATATTTCCTCATTAAAAGGGATGTATGAGTTCTCAGACAGTCCTGCTCACGTACACCGTTTTTTGAACAAGCTTCGTCTACCTTAGCAACTTCTCCAGGGAACTTTCCAGCTCTGTGCTGGGGCTGCTGGCGTGGCTGGAGGACGGGTCAGTGGCCATGGAGGCTTTTAACATTTTAATTGCCTTCCTACACTGATTGCGACGATGACCTGTTTGTTTGGCTTATATCTCTTTCTCATATTTTTTTTAAAAAAGGGGGAAAAAAGAAAACAAAGGAAGTACAGTGCTGTGCACAGAACAGTTATTAAAAACAGTTGGGAAGCATATAAAAGGTACTGTTTGTGTGAGAAACGGGACAGCTGTGATGGTCTATTGGGAAAGTGTGTACAGATGGTGGTAGGGAGGGGAATGATGACTACATGGCTGATAAATGAAATACAAAAAGCATTAAATTGGTGATCTTTTTAAAGAGTACACTTTTGGTGAGCATTTTTGGTGCATCATTAGGGCTCTTTGTCTGCCTCTTATTTCGCCAGGAAGTGCGACTATCGCCACACATTTGTGCCTCTGATTTTGTTTACAAATAAGGAGCCTGTTTAATAAATCACATACCATGGAATTATTAAAGAAGATAATTAAGCACACAGGTTTTTCCTACATTGGGAATGGGCATGGGATCATCCTAAAGACCTGACAATACCACAAATGCAGTTGGGCTCAAATTAGTTCTGGTAACACGTGGGATTTCCTGGAGCTTAAATAGATTTCTTTGTTTTGCAAGAAGTGGGACTGACAGCACGAGCTGGGTTCAGGGACGGAGGTTTCGGCATTTCGAAACTGTGGAAGGCAAAGCACTCGACATTTTACCTTTATTTTATATTATCTTACAGTCCCAAAAGTGATGGCACCCAGTGATGGGTGCTCAGCCATGGGAGATTGCTGGGGCTCCTAGGGAATGTAGGAACTCCCCTTTTGGAGGAGACAATAAAGGGAAGAGGGATAGAGGAAGAGTTGGAGATAAAATTTTTACCTATAGGAGAGGGATCATGTTCCCATCCTTAGCAAAGCTTTATCACAACCCTTATCATGGAGCTCGTTTATCAGGGCTGATGGACGTTAAGGCAATATCTGTGTATTCCTGCACACTGCTGTAGAGATGGTCACTCAAATGCTGCAAACCTCGGCATGGAGAGTTTTTAAACTAATGGGCAAAATAACCTCCTTCCTCCCAGTATTTCATCCAGTTTCCAGCTGAAATAATTCCCGGTTTCCCTTCGCCTTCCCTCTCACCCACCCGTTGCTTCGTGTTCCTGCTCATTGTTTCTGGGTGCCATCAACAGATGAAAGCATTTTCCTTAATAATAAATAGTCTTTGGAAATGCTGCGCTTTTCCATGACCCAGACGGGTGTCCGGCCGCCCCATGACTCCCGGCCATGTCATTGTCCCTACCTCAGGGGACGCAGACCACCGGCAACCTCAGATCCCTGCCTCGGGCGGCTTGAAGAGCCGCAAAAAGGGAGTTCACCAAACCTCCGTAAGCAGAACCAGCTCACAGGGAATTTTTCCAATTTTTCTCGTTGGTTACAGGTTTATTGATGGTCTGAATTTTCTTGATTTACAAACCTTCCAAAATGTCAACATGCCACTTTGGGGATTATTTCTTCTCCTGACACAGTATCACAAACTCCTCTTGTTACCAGATTTGATGAACGACATGTTTCACTGTGCCTTCTTTTGGGCCAAGCCAATATTCTTCTGCATTTTCTTGAAACGTAGAAAAAAGGAAAGATTTTAAAAAGGTTTAATGTGAAGAAAATGTATGACAACTTGATAGATTGCTCGGGACTTCAGTGTAGTAATTGTATAAAGTAGGTTGCAATCTTTTTTTACAGATGCAATATATTAAAAAGAACAATAGACAAAGAGACGTAAAGCACGAGGACGGAGAGACCATCTTGGCCAAACTCTGCAAATTTGTTCCAAATTTCAGTTATTAAATATCACAAAAACATGTTCATTGCAGTAACACTACATTTTCTTGGCTGCTCGGATCTTGAGTCATTAAGGGTTTTTTGTACACCTTGACGTAAATATACTTCATCTCTTACCAAGAACACACTCTGCTACATCTGCAGGACACAGTGGAGGAGTGATTTAGAAATATCCAGGCATGTATGAAATGCCTGGATTTAGAGATGATTCCTTCCATTAAATGTGTTATTTTTTATCAGTGTGAATGCGTGCTCTCCTGGAGATTCACTCGGTAGATGATCCAAGAGGTCTCCTAAGAGTCGCACTGGTGGGTACCCAGAGGCAATAGAAACAAGCAGCTGTTCAAGATGCTGCTGTGGTGCCTCTTGGTGATACTGGTCCAAGTTTATTAGTCTTGGCCTTGCAACCTCATCAGCTGCAGATGCAAACAAGGAACGTGGAAACTTCTTTTCCACAGTGCAGAGCGTGTATTGCACAAAGTGTCTGCTTAACCCACCAACAGAAAGCCATATTTCTTTGCCATCTTGCACAAAAGTGGTTTAACCCACCATCCCTCAGAGCAGAATTAGGCTCTGAGCTGTTGGGACTGGTTTCTGGATCCCCCTTCCTCCAGAGCCTCATCAGAGCAGCCGAGTGCAGAGTCCACCCCCTGTTATTCAGCTGCTATTTCAGTCTTTCCTTCGGGATGTGCTGCCGACTACAAGGGGAGAGCAGTGACAAAATGTCTGAGGTCCCTGGATACTGCCCCAAGCTTTGAAAGAAAAGGTTAATTCTTCCTGAAGCAGTGATTTGTGTCTTTGATTAGTTACTAATTTTGCACTCACTAAAATAATTCTCTAATGGTCGCAGTTGACGGGAGAGCCTGGCTACATTGTATGGCTGTAATTTACAACTTGTGTTTCCAAACTTTTCTATTTTTTATTTTTCTTTTGCTGTAGGGGTCTTGGTCTTGCCCAGAGCAGAGGACACTCAGCTCCATTTGAGATCAGGTAGTGCCCAGCCCCAGACCCAGAACCCTGTGTCCGACAGGGACCAGGCAGGGTGATGCTACTCCCATCAGCAGACTACAGGAAGGCAACTATTAAGAGTAGAAAGCTATTAAGCAGTCAGGTTTTTATTATGCTTTAGTGTTTTGTTTAAGTCTTTTCTTAATTGGTTGATTAATGTAAGTGAAGTCCTTTTCTCCCCCACCATCTCTACAGATGGCAAATGGTAGGTCCCAACTGTCATTGTGCGCAAAAAAGGTTATGGTTCAAAGTCAGAGATCCAGAGATACCGCGATAATCAATCATAGGAACTTGTCTTGCTGTGCCCAGCCAGGCAAAAGTTAGGCTTGGTAGGAACATTCCCTCCAAACTCATCCGGAGGAATTGCTTTACACTTTATTTCGGGGGGAACAAGTTGTTGCAAAGTTCTTGCGGCCGGATTCAGGGCGTTTCAATAAATCCCGGCAGAGCCACGGCGCCAGCGCGCGTGGCTGGGGCTTTTCTTCTCCTCGGCATCCTTCTCCTTGGCAGGGGCTGTATGGAAGCAGGAGGTGCAGCCTGTGAACCTCACTGCTAAAAAATGAGTCCAGCAGAAATAAGACCAGGATGTCTGCTTTAGAGAATTGCCTTCAAATACATATCTTTGAAACGTTTTTCTTTTTTTAATCTAAGAGGATGATTTATTAAGGCTAACTTCCTTCTCAGGATGAAGCACAGAATTATGTTTCTGGTATCGATCTCTAAAGAGGATTTGCATTTTATTCATACTATAAAAGTGCTTTTAATGGAGACATCGCGGTAATTGAATTTATACTGTGTGTAACTATCGAAGTATCTTTTTAATTATTTTATGTTATGTAATACAATAACTAAATCTAAAGCCTGTGAAAGGGGATGGCTGTACTCTGTCCTTAGGAGTAACATATATAGCTTTTAATATTCCAACAGTGGAATGCAGTTAAGGACATTCTTTATTTGAGGGAAAAAAAAGAGGGGGGAGAGAGAGAGAAAGAGAGAGAGGAGAAAGATTTCATTACATTCAGCACAGTATGAGACTAAGTCAAAGTAGTTTTGCTAATTAAATTCAATTGCTATCCATTAGACCAATGGAATGAGATGAATCTACCATATAGCTGACACAGCACAGGTATGCAATTTGGCTAAATGGCCATTTCGGAGCTGCAGCACGCCTTCCTCCGCTCGCTGGCATTTCCAGGCTCACCATTTCTGCACGGAGCGAAGCCGAGCAGCCCCGACGCCTCTCGGGGAGCACAGCCACGTGTTGGGAGACGCAGGCTCGGGGCCCAAGCACTCGCTGCTGAGCACTTCAGCATGTGCTGGAGCGAGCTCATAAAGTCCAAAAGCGGCAGGGAAATGAGTGGAGGGTTTTTTCTGGGTTCATTCGTGGATATTTTCCTTTTCTCTCCCTCCTTGTGTTGCATATAGCCCTTCAGCAGCTGCTGAGAGAGCAAGTCTGAGTTACCAAAACGAAAGGCAGTGAGCAGGGTATGTGTGCCGGCGTTTTGGCAAGTTGTACTACTTGGGGAGATCTTGTATGTCAGACAGAGAAGTCTCCTACCCCAGTGAAATGACAAGAATACCTCTCAAGCATTGGCGGAGGCAAAATTTTGACAGCCAGCAAGGCTGCGATGCTGCTGAGCGCACAGATTTACACTTCCTGCCAAGATTAAAACGGGCTAAACCCAAAAAGGGTATTAAGGATTGTCACTTTAGGAAGAAATAACGCCTTAGTGTAATGTGTGGAGGTGATCGGCCTTCCAATAGTTTTATTTCCTGAGATCTCGCAAGCTCACGTGTAATAGTTGGTGTTGTTGGGTCAGGACAGAAAAATAAAAAATAAACTTGTAAGACAACTGGGATGAAAAATTTTCCACCTCCCCTGCTTTGATGCTGGTGCTCAAGTTCCAGCTTTGCCTCTCGCTGGAGCAAATCTCGGCAAAGTCTGGGGAGTTTGGTGTGAACGAAACCCCTGAACTTTGCTTTCTGCTTCTGATTAACTGCTGTGGCGTATTTTCCTGCAAGCTATATTTAGTGAAAGGAAAAAAATTGCCAAGTTGGGCTGAAAAAAGGCCTGGCAGAAAGCTGGTCATTTAAGCCTCTCTTTGCTGTACAGTATCCTTAAACTTCCTTCCGACGGTATCCTTAAACTTCCTTCCGAGCGCAACCGGTGATGCTTTTTATGATCAATCTTTTGGGTCGGGGTATTTGCTCAATAGAATCCAGACAAATAAATGTGAAGAAAAGCATCCTGCTTTAAAAGAAGGAAACAATTAAACCTCCTACTTTGTTATTTACAGTAACTACCTTTTTTTACCAATTGTCGGAGTTAGAATGGAAGTAGCAGTGTGAAGAGGGAAATGTGGGAACTTTCATTTGTCGAGACTTTGCATTTCTTCTGCTTTACAGCCATCAGAAAAGAGATTGTTGTGCATTCTATTAAATACTGCCAGTATGATTAATTTAAAGGGTTACATTTTATTGAACCCTGGTGTAGATGTTCTTTGTCAACTCACATTCACTGCTAGTTAGAGTGTGTGTCGCATTTATCAAAACTTTCTGGAGCCCCTCTCACCTCATTAGCATGTGAATCTCTATTGAGCAGTTAATGTCCGTTACAGCGAGAGTGCTCAATTCTTGTTTTCAATAAGCCAGTTGTAAAATGTCAGACTGTCACTTACAATATAAAAAAGCAAAAATGATGGTATTTGTAAAAATGTTATCACCTCATAAAAACAAATTGTAAAGACATGAAAGTGATCTTGGTATGCTTTGCTTTCAGAAGTGAGTTAGTACAGCTGCTTTAAATACCAGTTGTCTGGATTCCCACACTTTCCTACCAATGGAGAGGTTTACACAAGCATAATTTAAGTTACAATTACCCTAATTAACATCTCATTTGCATAAATTGTTGAAGTCAAAACAACAAAGAATTGCTTAAGAAGCTTAACCCTATTTGTCCAAAATAAAGAGATGAGTTTTCACTTTGCAATCAAAATTGGCAGGTTCATTATGTCAGAGCTGGAATACAAACTGAAGTTATAGTATTAATTAATACTTTACATTTTTATGATTGGGCTGTGCTTCTCCTATTTACAAGGTGTGAGATTTCAAAACATCCCGCTGTCACTGTCAGAGGTGCAGAGCTGTCAGATGGGGAGTTCCTGGAGTATTTCTGGAATTAGTAAACCCTGGCTCTGTCCCCCTCATCCCTCTCCTTTGCACATGTGAGCAAACCTTGGCTTAGTCTGCTCCAGCTGGGATGGGGACTGGGGAGAAGAACACATCCAGGATGGGCTGGAAGTTCTCATCCTGAATTGTGGAATGGTGTGAAGAGGCCAAATGACAGAAGTGACAATAGCACTGATGAGCAGAGACCCTCTGCCCCCACTGTGGCAGAGCTGGCCAGTCCATCTGGGTCCTCCCCACATGTTTCCAAACTTTCTGAGGCTACTGCAAATTTTGGCCCTTAGCTTGGAATACAGAAATGCAGAGAGAGAACTGCAAAATAAACTTTAGAACACATTTATTTAGTAAAAACAAAACTAGTCTTCCAGTTATGGTTTCGGGGTGTTGGCTTAGAGAAGCTTCCACTGCTTGTTCATGAGTCCTGGTCCTGCCCTCTAATCCATATGCTTTGAACATCCATTTCCTGGTCAGTTCCTGCAGCAGGCAGAGAGGATGGATGAGGCTTGGCCAAAGCTGGTGAAGGCAAGGAGAGTTTTTCCCTTGGGCGGTTGTTCCCCTGTGTAGGTTAAAACTGTTCCACCAGCCTTTTCTATACCTATTCACTGTCTCCTACAAAAAATTACATTTTCTGTGCCTCTGCCATTGATAGGGGCAGTCAGTGCTGTGATGCTGAGGGGTTTGAGCAGGGTGGGATGTGGGGAAGCTCGTTAGCCCATGGGGATGAGGGTGGTGCGGGGTTTTGATGGGCTGTCAGGTGCCCGTGTGCCGGTGCTAATGAAAGCGTTCCCAGTCGCCGGGGCCATATTTTTCTTTCCTGTATTATCTTGTTGCAGCTTCATTAGCTAAGTCAGAGTGAATGTGCATTAGCCCAATAAAACCCTTCCTGCAGGCCTGTGATTTAGCATCCCCTCCCAGCAATGCCCTCTGGATGGAGATTATCCGCCAGCGTCTACAAGTAGGTGCCGATCAATTTTGCTGCGCCGGAGCCCTGCCTTGAGCTCAGGTTTAACTCGAGGCTGAACCTGTACTGGAAAGCTTTGCAAAGCAAAGACCCCAGTGAACTTGTAATTGTAAACCAGCTGAACCAAAGAGGAATCTCGCCTCGTGGTTTTGCATATTCCTTTTTAAAGATTGCGTTATAATTGAGCGGTTGACTTTCGTGTGGCACTCTCCTTTATGAGCCAGTGATTACACAGTGTAGGGCGCTTACGCTCTGAACATGAATGAATCTGCCAGTTCTACTACAGTACTCTTTATAAAATAACAAGGCTTACCAGGTGGCAAGAATTGCATAATTGAATTGGACTGAATCCTGGTTTTCCCAACCCAGAGCGGTTACACTTAGACGTAAATTACAATTAAAAGAGACAGAATGTTTCCATTGTATTAAGAATCCTTAATAGCAAACTTTTCACCCATAAGGCTCTGTTCTCTTCCTGAAGTGTGAGAGGAATGGCTGTATGTGTCTAACTACCATTAACACTAATGGGAGCGACGTACATAAATCCCGGCACGGCGATGGCAGAACAGACCCCAGATGCCTTTAAAGAGGAAAGTGCTTGTAGGGGATGAATAGAGGCACACGAGTCTGTTGGTCCCTGTAACATCTGCTCTGGAAATGTGGAAGGGCTCAATTTGAGGTGTGGGTTTTCGGATACCCTTCTTGAGTTTCATGCGTTGTGAAACCAGCGTGCTGCTCCCTCAGCTGGGCTCTTCCTCCAGGGCTCTGGGAGGAAGCAGATCTCAAAAGCAGATAGGAAGATGCCATGGACAGATTCAAATGCCACTAAAACCACTATTCATTTTAGTCCTCCAGAAAGTTAAAAAAAACAAACTGGCGCTGTTTGCCAAGAGTACCCGCGGTCCCAAGTTGTGCTCACCACTTCCTACCCTTCGGAGCTGGGGATATTGAGAACATCTGTTTCCAAATGCAGTGAGAAGAGGATAGTCCGCTTCCTTCCCTCCTTTCCAGAGGACCTTCGGGTTTCCTTGCCTCTTTGTTTCTTATTCCCCTTCTCCCTGGGATGCCTGTCAACAGCAATCCTAATCCAGCTGTGCAGGTCAGGCACTACACAGAGCAATTCCTTCAGCCATCCCAGGGACCAGTTTTCCACCCCCAGCCCTGCTCTGGCCATTTGGGCATGGGCCTCCATCCCATGCACATTTCACTCAAGAAAGAGAAGGATAGAAAACCTCATTTTTATTCCAAACCTGGTTCTTCGTGAACTTTCTGGTCTGCACTTCTCTATGGCGATGCAATGCACTGTCACCTTGCCATTAGGGCCCAGTAATTAATAGCTACCTAATAGGAGTGAATGTGGTTGCTCAGCAAAATGAATGATGTGTGTTACAAGGAAAAGCACTAGAAAGTAAAGCTGGAGCTGGGAAGTTGTTAGTGAGGGGAAATTTCTGCTTGCCCTTCATTAGGAGAAGCTCCAAAGAAATGTAAAGTTTGATCGCATTAATCAGGACTGGCATCATGCGATATTTTTCTTTGTTATTTGGCATAAATTGCATGCATTAAATGATTTAAATTACGCATATACCTGCCATAAATTTTTTTTGCTGATATTTAATGAATACTGTGGGTTGTCTTTGAGCATTGGAACATACGGGCTGGTGAAGGCTGAACGCAGCCCAGTTTTCTGGCTGGCAAAATGAGTTTTCACGTGAGCTCCAGCATGGACGGGGAGAAGGGGGCATGTTTTGAGTGAATTGGTTACCATCAAGGCTCTCACAGCCACCCCTCCCTCATACTTTTCTCATCACTCTTTTTTTTAAAGATGAGCCCAATCCTGTAAAAAACAAACCAGCTCCTCTTGCACCTCCACTGTGACAGATTTTAATCACTATGGTAAATGGCCACAAACTACCTACAACTAGTTAAAGACCAGCTGTGTTTTTGTAAGGTCTACTTTGAACAAGTTGCAGTCAATTTTTTCTGGCTCTTTAGAGGCTCTGACTGACATGAGCGTGTATAACGTCAGGAATACCTTTATATGATTTTTTTTTTCTCTCCTGGTACTGTAGTGTAATTAGCAGGTCCAGACTTGCTCGTGCTCTTTTCAAATGCAATTCTTCTTGGGGAAAGAAATTAAACCAAAGGATGATGTAGCTTTTCACAGCCACTCAGATGAAAGTAAGTGGTGGTTACAATTATTCAAAAGTACTCAGAGAAGTATTGAATATGTTAATCTTTGCTAGGAGAAAGCACTGGACTGGTGCACGTGGCTGGAAATGTGTAGAGGTTGGGTGCCCTTCCAGCTCCGCCACAGCCTTTCTTTGTGGCCTTGGGCAAACTATTTAACTGGTTCTGCAATAGCACAGTTTGTCAGGAGCGCGAGTGGGAGCGCCGCTGTTTCTTTTCTTCTTTCTATTTGTCTGCTGACAATATTAAAGTTTCCGGAGCGCAGACATTGTGTGTGTTGCTGCTGTGCCCAGCCCAGGCACGGCACAGATATTGATGTTTATTGCCGTTACCATTGTGCTTGGCTTGCGGAAGACATTTACCAGTCTAGGTCAGAGCACGCAACAGTGATGTAGGAACTTACTTAAATGTAGCAATCTCAAAAACTGTCTGGTATATTCAAAAATGGGAGTGGATGACACCCTCTCCCCCGCTGCCCATCTGCTGGGACGGACGCTGTGCCTGGGATAATGCTGTCCTTGTTCTCAGGAACACGGCAGCGCTTTCTCTGGTGGCCGGGGCTGGGGCCATTCCTCCCGCGCCTCCACACGCACCTGCAGAAAGCCCAGAGATTCCCAATGCCTTTTGCTACTGACACATCCCTTTAAAAAGTCTGTTTAAAGTCATGGAAGAAGGATAATTTTGAGGACTGAGTGGCAGGATCCAACCTGGTAGGGTTTTAGAAATACTTTGAAATTTGCTCTCGCCCAGTACGCGCATGGAACGTCATAGACTTTTATGAGAATGTTGGCTTTAGACAACCCAGAGCTCTTCAAAAGTTAAAAAAAAAAAATCAATGATAAAGGCCAGTATCTTTGGCTTTGACATGTGTACTTGCAGCCTCTTTGTCCAAAATCCAGTGCAGCGCACAAACAGGGGGGTTGTTCCTGGGTCTGTGCCGCTCGGCTGCTGAAGTGTCTTCTGTAAAATCTGAATGGCAAATGGAAAGGAGGCAAATAAAAGCCAAAAGTGGTCTGTCAGGCAGACTAGGAAGAGAGGGCTCAGGCACAGCATCAGGGCTCATCAGGGTAGCAGTGCTCAGCGTATGCTCTTCCCAAAATAGGGACGTGAGCTATCACGGACATGATATGGTGAAAGAGAAACTGAACAGGGAGGGTCCCTGGTGTGACAGTCCTGAGGACCTCAGTGGGGTGGGACTGGCTGCTTTTTTTGACTGCAGAAATTTTTACCAATACCTAGAGCCCTTGCGTGTCCTGTTTTCTGTGTTTGAGTAGAGCTGCTGATGCCCTCATTTTGCTGTGGATACCATCCCTGCAGCATCATCTAAGAGATTATAGCTTTAACAAAGAAGAAAAGCAAATTGCTCCAGGATGTCCAAAGAAAGCAATCTGTTAGGAATAGGCTTGGAAAAAAGGTGAGGGGAGCAAGTAGATCTCCTGGAGAAATAACCACTAAAGAAATACCTAGCGTGTGATTTTGTTGAGTTTATTTCAAGTAAAAATTAAGAGAGGTCTTCTCCTCTTCTAGAACCACATTCACTTCATTATTAAATTTACCAACAATGAGCACCACGTGGTAGAAGGAGCATACCCATCACTGTAATGTTGTTCTTACAAGCCAAGGAATTTGCATGTCCAAACGGGATGTGTATCATAAATAGACTGTTTACAGTAGACTTAAATTATATGATGAGCCATATAACAGCAGTGAATATATCGCACCGTGAGCCCTTGCCAACCATGCATGACTACTATTTGCTTCTCCTCAGGCAGTAAACAAAGTTTTCAGCTGACCTACTGTTTGGTAGAAGTGCACGGAAACAGAGATAAGCAGCGCTGCTCGTAACGCTGTAGTGGAATAAAATCTGGCATAAATTTGCCTAGAAAGTAAAAGGAATGCATGAAATATTATTTCTTAGTTCACATACAACTCTTCTGCCAGCACGCCATGTAATATTGCATTACCAGGAAAAGGGGATTTATTCCTGTTTCTGCAAGGGTTCATACTCCTATCAGGTGGTCAAGGCAATGTATATCATATGAATATCAAATCCTTTTAGATGAAGTGTGTGTTAAATGACTGGAGCCCCTCTGCTCTGGAGCCAGGCTGGGAGAGCTGGGGGTGTTCAGACTGGAGAAGAGAATGTCCCAGGGAGATCTTAGAGCTCCTTCCAGTGCTTACAGGGGGCTCCAGGAGAGCTGGAGAGGGACTTGGGACAAGGGCTGGAGGGACAGGACACAGGGAATGGCTTCCCACTGCCAGAGGGCAGGGGCAGATGGGATATTGGGAAGGAATTTCTGGCTGTGAGGGTGGGGAGGCCCTGGAACTGGTTGCCCAGAGAAGCTGTGGCTGCCCCTGGATTCCTGGAAGTGTTCAAGGCCAGGTTGGACAGGGCTTGGAGCAACCTGGGATAGTGGAAGATATCCCTGCCCACAGCAGGGGGGTTGGAACTGGATAGGCTTTAAGATCCCTTCCAACCCAAACCATTCTGTGATTCTATAAATATTCTGAACTAATAACCTGAAGAAACACACAAAGGGGATGAATTGCCCCGTATAGTATTGGAAAGCCTCGACATTCCCGCTGGATTCAGCAGGACTTGGAGTATCTCTTCCAGCTTTGAGATGAACACTTTAACACAAGGCCAGGAAGGCACATCTGTCTTCCCAGGATGGACCTAGACTTCACCTACGCTCAAAAACGTGCTGTTTGGGGCTCTGCAGATTTGTATAACACATTTTGGACTAATTTTCCAATGCCTAATGGGAACGTCGTGCATCCCAGCCGCTTGTTTGTTTGTCTGCCTGCTCCTCGCCTCCCTCCTACCCTATTTATATACGCACACATGCAAAAAATATGAGAGTTAAAGAAAAATGTCAACCATATGTAACATACATGGAGATTAGTGACAGTAACAGTGAATTCATTGTGGTTTTGGCAGTCAGGACACCATCCAGGCCGTATTTTAAAGTTTTAGACAAATCCACATGTATTCCAGAGATTGCTGTGGATTTTCAGTATGTGTGGCTCATTAGATACGCAATCTGCCTGCTATTCTCTCCTGTCACACAAAGCTGATGGCAGCAAACTGGCATCTTGGAGATGTTGGTAGCACTGCAGATTTTAGCATTAATGCCAGCCTTGGGCATCCTGGAGCTCCATAGCCTTGTGTGACACGTGCTGGCGGTGAGGGGTGCCGGTGTCCCACGGCTGGGAGATCATGGGGGAGCCTGCAGCAGAGGGCTGCTGCTGCAGTTGCAATTCTGGTTTCAAGCAAAATACAATTAAAATCCATATCGTGTCTCCGATCGTTGCCCTTAAAGAAGGAAACTGTGTAAAATTTGGAGCCCTACATTCAGATTTTGCTTTTTGTGGTCCATCACAACTACAGCTTTTTTGCATTGTTTTCTTTTAGCACAACTTGAAACTACTTTTTGGGGCACTATAAACCTCTTCTTAAGTTCATAATTTTTTTGAGATTTTTATGTTCTTCTCAAATTCCTGTAATTTTTTGTGCAAATCTTCACAGCTCCATATCCCTGTGACTCTATCTGTATAGAGCTATTGCTACCCATCTAATAACCATGTGCAGCATACAAAAGCACGGCTTTGATTCACATAAAAGTGCTAAACTTGCCTAAACCCGTCCGAGTTCAGGCGAGGCTACGTTCGGCGCGGGGCTGAGTGCTTAAATATAGGTGAAGGCAACTCTGGTCTGCTAATTTCAGCAGAATGTTTCAAACAAAGTGTTACTGTTTAATCTGGGCACATGACGGGTGAATGAATGTTTGAATGAAATGACATAATTGTTGGTTAGCCTGTATAATTTGGAGAGCGTTCGCACAAGTTTAACTCTCTCTGGAGGCAGCGGATCCTCGAGGCAGGAAGGGAAGCGCCTTCCCCAAAGGCAGAGGGTGGCCAAATCCTGGATCCCTTTGCACATACCAACTTTTGGAATGCCATGCTGGACTGGCTTTTGGTTCCAGAGTATCATCCTTAGTCCCTCTCCTCACGTCGTGTATGATATTTAATGCGTCATCTTTGTTTTAAACAAACAATACACAAGCTGTTGCTGGCAATGGTGGGAAGCTGGTGGTCCATCTGGAAAGCAGAGAGATAGATGAGGGGAAAAAAGAGAATTAAAACTGTTTAGGGGTGTATTTGCATGTGTAAAACCCTGGGATGGGAGAAGGGTGTTTAATAGAGTTTTAAAAAGAAGTTTGAAGATGGGGGGATGCTTTGTCTGTAAAGGAGTCTATCAATAATAGACATTATTTGTGTAATAAAATCAGAGGGTTTACTCAAAACAAAGCAAAGCTGAGGGTCCGTACCTTTAAAAAAGTTGTTTATTCATTATTTCTGCTGCATCAAATCCACTGTAAAATTAACCAATTTTTCCTTGACAAAAGTTCAGGATGGTATAAAATTAACCAATAATATGGCTTATTAATTAAACCAGTGGCAAAACAGCCATTTGAGCGTAACGGGCTCCGTGGGATGGTTACAAGTCGGGTTTCTGGCTGAGTGCTTCTGTCATTCCCAAAGACAGAGCACCCCACCTCAGCTCACCACTGCCCAGCATGCAGCCAATCTGCCATTGAAAACCTTGATTATAACCAGAGAAGAGTTCATTGAAACCAGAAGAAGTTACAAAATCATTAATCTTTCCTGCCATCTTGGATTCTCTCTCTTGCCAGAATCCAGCCAGATGTTTTGCAGTCACTGCATGCACAGGGCACTGCGATCCTGTTTGCACAACTCGGGGTTTTTTCTCAATCCTTAGGGATCTTTGCTCCAAAATTATGCATTTTGCCTTTGCTTTGGAGATTCTCCATCACTGCTGAGAGCTTCCTGAAGAACAGGAGGCACTCTTTCGGCATAAGCTTATTTGTAAATTAAACTCTTTTATGCATGCAGCAGTTTTGCTGCCATCCTTGGGGACCGGGGCTGAGCGTTTTGGGGAGCAATTCCTTGCAGGAATGCTGAGCATTGCCGCCGTTTCGGGCTTGCCAGGCCTGAGGATGATGTATGGAGCAGGTGGTTGCAATTTAGGGTTCACTGCCGTTCCTGGGGAAATGGGTGGAAAAAAGGAGGGTTGGGAACAGAGTGAAAAGGCAGCGGGAACAAGGCTGGCATTATCCACGCAGCTCCCAGCCCGAGCCTGCGCCCTGCGTGGCTCAGAAAGCTGCATCTTCCCCCCTTAAAAAGGACCTCAGTGAATGAACAGGCGAAAGACCTGAGTGAGGAGGTTTTCATAAAAAAAAAATAAAAATTAAAAATAAAAACCTTAATTGGGGCTCACCGAGCAATCTGACATCGCGGCAAATCCTGCTCCGAAATATATGTGCTCTGCTTTAATGACAGCACATAGAGTACTGCTGAGATAGTGGAAAATTTTACAGGGAGTTTTGCTTAAGGAATGGCTTTAACTCAAGTTACCTGTAGAGCCCAGTGTCATATGGAAACACTTAGGGAGCTGTGGAAAACTTTCTGAAATACAGTGGAATTTATCTAGCGCAGCATTTCACATAGGGAGGAGGAATATGGATTACAATGGAGTCAGGAAGGAGCGGGCTACAGTGCTCTTGGAGACGGCCACTCGCAGCCCTGCGACCGCAGATGAAAAGTACATGTGTAACCGGGGGAAGCATTCCTCACCGGCCCCGTCTGGGATGCATTTATGCTATTTGCCATGCACGTAACCTCGTTATAGAAAACAGAGTCCAATAACCTTAAAAAGATGGACAGTAAAAGAAAAAAAAAATAAAGGTGCAAGGAAGCAGATCTGCTTCCAGATTTGCACGCCCGGGGCCTGCAATGGGGTAGGAAAGCTGAAATGTGGATCCGGGGGGCCCCCGTTGCCAGCAGCCTGTGCTCACTGCGGGGATGGTGCTGATGGGGCTGCAGCTCCAAGGTGGAAGAAGGCAGGACAGCCCTGGAACAGTGGGAGCACTGCGTGCCCTGCAGTCCTGCACGGCCATGGTGCAGCCGGGAGAGCCGGTGTTTGGTGTCATGGGGTGTCCTGAGAGCTGGGCAGGAGAGGGATGGGAGGAAGCAGAGATGTTTTCAAGTGCATTTCGTTATATATTTGCTCCCTAAATGCTTATGGCACTGGCCGCCAGAGCATCTGGGCACTTCACAATAATTAAAACTGACAAATCCATAAACAGTAAACAACAGGCTACCCACTCGGGCAGCCAAAAACCCACTACTGCATAAGCTCAATAGCTGCACCCATCTGCCAAATAAAATCCTCTCCACTGCCTCCCCTCGTCTGCACAGGCCAGGACAGAGCCAGGCCCTTCCCCACCATCATCCCCCGGCTGAGCACAGCCTGACCCGTCACCCTCCCTGGGGCGTCTCCAGGGCTTTGTGCCGGCTTTGGGAGCAGCAAGAGTTTTTTTCTAATTTTTTTTTTCCAAATTTTTTTCCCCACCACAAAGTGGCAAGAAGTAATGACACCCTTTTCCTTCTGACTTCTTGGCCCGCTAACCCTTTCGCAACACAATGGGAAGGCAACCGCTCGCACCCAGGGGAGGGGATTTAATGACTAGAAAATAAAGAGAGAGAATTTACTTGGAAAAACTGTGGAATTAAAAGTTCTGGACAAAACACGCATCACTGATGCATAACATTTTTGTTAATTGGGTCTTAACAGGTTTGTGACTCAGGCTGTAATTATTTGAGAAATGGGTCACACCAGGCAGTGCCAGCCGCACATCCTGCCGCTGCGGGAACTTTCACCTAGTTGTAAAACCACATCTCAACGCGTGTTCCCTCCGCCCCAGCAAAGATCCCGGCCTTCGGAGGAGCCACGGCAGCGTGCCGAGCCCATGGCCTCCGGGATGGGTGTCGGGATGCTGGAATGCTCCCTGCAGACACCTCCTGGTGTGGGAGAGCTGGGGCAGCCCTGTCCCGCTCCCCGTGCCATGGAGAGGTGTCTTATCCCGTGCCAAACTCTCTCTCCCTTTCTCCCACGCTGTTGTTTTTACTTCTGATTTTTTCCCCGTGTTTTCCTGACCCGGCAGAGGCACTAAATCTTCCTAGTGCCTCCCTGCCCTCGTATCGCAGAACAGGCTGCGGGAAGTTGTTGTTTCTTTTTTTTTTTTTGGACTAAAGCGAGATTAATTAAAATATAAAAAATGCACCCAACTGTGGTAAATCATTTCTCTTTGCGGAGCGATTGCTCCCTGCTCCATCCACCTCTGCTTTCCTCGGCAGAAGTATCTCCATGCAAGCTGAAGTCTTCTAACGCTCGTAAAGCACCCGAGATATTATCTCTCTAATTAGCAGCTGGAAAAAAATAAATGAGAGATCAATTAATGCTATAATTATAAACAGTTCCTTTAGATGTGTTGCTTGTGGTGAACGAAGGCTTACGCCGACAAGAGCCGTGCTGTGATTCTCCTCCCAAAAAGTTGGAGCAGGAACCCCCTCTCCAGCCCCGAGTTGTTCCTGCACAGCCCACCCCAGGGTGCTGGGGAGGAGTTTGGGGGGGCTCCCACATCCAAGGACAGCATTTTTCCTGGTCCTGACTGGCTCTGGGGAGGTGATGGGGTCCCACGGTGGGGCCAGGGGGGGTTTTGCAGCTCTCTCTTGGTCCTTCCCTGCTCCGGGGTAAGCTGTTTTTCATATATTGTAGCCTGGGAAAGCTGTGTTACTGTTAAAAGAGTAACCATATCCCTTTCTGAGCTGTTGCCAAGCAGATGTAGGGTTTTGGAAAGTTCCCAACAAACTTCCACAGCTGATACTTTACCGACTTGTTCCTTCTCCCATCCCTCTACTTGCACCTATTTAAATAACCAAAGAACATAATTTGGGGGAGGGAGCGTTGCTCTGCAGCTTCTACTTGTTAAATATAATTAATTGAGAGTGACCCGTTAGTCAATTACAGTGTATGGCTTCGAAAAGAAATGGGGAAATATAAAATATTACTGTTTTACCAAAAAAAAAAGCATCTTATTTTGTGCTGAAGGAGGACAGAATAATGGAGCAAATCGAGCCCTTTGTGCAATATGGGGCTGCTGCTGCCTTGCAACAGGGCAAATATCTCATTTACTTTCTTAATAGCAGTTTGTGGGGTGGCTGCAGGAGGAGGAGGAGGAGAAGAAATCAGGAGAAATCCAGGCTTTTCGAAGGCTGGCAGTGATGTGAAACTCGGTGTCGATGCAGATTCCACTTGCATGTGGTGGAGGGGGCACAACGCAGGGCACTGGAAATGTGGAAAGCTCCCACAAATCATATCTCACAGGAAAGGTTTATGGGAGTTCAGAGTATAGCACAGGGGATGGATGTCAGGTTTTCCTACACAATAGAGGGTCTTTTGTTTCCGCGCTGCCTCTTGGCAGCAGCCCCCATGCCACTGCTGGTAATTTCCTGTCCATCCTTCGCCGAGTGGCGGGGCTGGAGCAGGGGAGTAGTCCCACGTTTTTGTTTAGACTGTGTTTTTTTAATGCTGAGCCTTGTCCTAAGCAGGATATCCCTGTGTATGTTTGGAGTTCCTGAACTTCACTGGAGAAAATTATCCTTAAAAAGCCCCTTGCACAGTGCCGAGTTGCTAACTTCTCTCTTGAAAAAAAAACAAACCAACAACAAAAAGCCCAGGTTTAATTGCTTTTGCTTGTGAGAGCTTGTACCTTGCGGCTTAATCCGCCCGTGTCTCAAACATCCGTCAGTGTTTTCCTTCCACCCAGGGGCTCAGGAGAAAACCAAAAAGCGGAGGCGATTGGATTGGCAGTTTTACTTTTGGTGGCTGGGGGACAGTTCAGCAGGACCCAGACCCCACCAGGTGGGACAATGTCTCTCGGTCTCTGTGTGTGCAGAGGGCTCGAGCTCATCCCTGTTTTCCAAAGCATGGATGTTTTGCAGTCAAAGAAGCTCAAGGGCCTGGCCGACAGTGTTTGGCTGCTGACCAGAGCTGTAGGTTTCTTAGAAAATCTCCAAAATTATGAATCAGCACCTAGTTTGTTTTTTCCCTGTCTCTCCCAAATGATTTGCTCGGATCGCCCAGACTGCATTTGTTGACACCACACAGTAAAGCCAAAGTAAAAGTAAAAGCAAGGAGCCCAGTTGTTGGTGTGCACGGAGGAAGCAGGGCGAGCTCCCAGCTGTGGCTCCGTAGAGGAAAATACGGAAAAATGTATCCAGTAAATCCAAAACGGAGGCGCCTCCATAATAAGTCTCAGTGACGGGACAGCCCTTTGGATTTGAAAAACACCCCTGCATTTTCTGTAAAACTCCCATCCACTTGACGAAACAGCCAGAGGAACCTCAGGGATGGGGTCTCTTTCTGTTGAGAGCATGGCCCTCGCTGCCATGCCCCGTTATTTAGGTGTAGAACCCCTCTGGATTAGCAGCTGGCACAGTGAGCATTCCAGGGCAGCCCGGCCACCTCCGCTCTGCTACGTGGCAATTACCCTCTGCCGGGAGAGCCCGGCTAACGAGGATTGGGAGCAGAGTAGCGGGGCTGGAGTTGGCCGGGTCGCTCCCAGGAAGCCCTGCGTGGGTTAAGCTGCACGTGCTGTGTGGTGCTATATGATGCTGTGTGGCACCATACACAGCTGTATGGCACTGTGCAGTGCTATTTGATGCTGTACGGTGCTGTGTGGGGCTGTATGGTGCTGTGCAGTGCTGTAAATGTACAGTGCAGCATTACCTACAGTGCTACACTTTGTTGTAGGGCGCTATAGGATGTTGTCCGGCGCTACACAGTGTTGTACAGTGCTACAGGATGCTGCACAGTGCTACACAACATTGTACAGTGCTGTAAATGTACAGTGCTACACTACCTACAGTGCTACACATTGTTGTAGGGTGCTATAGGATGTTGTACGGTGCTACACGGTGTTGTACGGAGCCCTACACACTCCCCCGGCTCAGGCATTCTTCTGGGTAACCTGATCTTACTTCTGTCTGCTTTCAACAGATAGGCGAGGTGAAGTTATGTTAAACATGTCGCAGTAAGTTTGATTCGCACCGCTCCGGTCTGGTTTTCTTCCTTGATTAGCTTTAATCAAACCTTCTGTGTTACATGACCTTAATAAAGCTATTTTTCCTGACAAGCAAAGACCGTCTTAACAAGCAAAGCTCATCTGGCCTGAAACTAAAGCCAAGTCAAGATGGTGTTTTAGGTCCTCATTAAAGTCCACAGCGTGAAGCGAGAGGGAAAATGATGGAATGGTGCTCCACCAAACCATCTCTCCTTTACATTTAATTAGAGGAATTATACGCAACCCAGTAGATGCCTTGGGAAAGCAATCACCAGTGGGTTTGTAAAGAGCCCAGCAGTATAAAAGCGGGCAGCTCCAGCTTTGGCAAAGGGCAAATTAACACCAGGAGCTGGGTGGACTTTGGGATCAACCGGGAAAACAAAATAATCACATGGTGTTAATATGAAAAGAGCTCAGAAGCCGCCCGTCCCTGCTCGGGAGCTCCCATGGGCAGCGCGCAGCGACCCTGCAGTGCTTGGGAGGGAGAGTTTGCAGGCGCCGGGTGTTTGTTCCCCCCTCAGCCCTTCCCTTCGGTTACTGCTGACTCACGCAGGTTGGGAGAACGATCGAGCGAGGCGAGGAGCCGAAGGAAAAGCCCCGGCGGGGAGCGATGCCATGGGGCTTGGCAGTGGGTGAGGAAATCAGCCACATGCAGACAAAATGCGGTCAAGCAGCCGCCCCACGCAGAGGATGTCCCTTACGCTCATTAGCATTGTGTTTGGAGCAGAGCTTATCAAAAAGCAGCCAACAGACAGAATCTGTGGTTTGCGCTTTCTGGCGTTCCCTTTTTTCCCCCCTACTCTCTTGTTTTCCTCTTTTTTTTT
>VZTJ01005975.1:38077-62871 GCA_013397795.1 Orthonyx spaldingii
CCAGAGGGTTTCTAAAGGGATGTAATCCACTCTGTTTTTATTGCTGTTGCCTCTGGACATGCTGCAGCTCCAGCCAGCAGTTATTCCAGCCTCTCCAGCCTCCCTGTGAAGGTCTGTGCTGTGGCTGCTACGAAACTGTAAACCACAGGGCTTCCTTAACCCTTTGCTTTCTGCAGCTGCCCGGAGCAGGAGGATAAAGGGCCCTTCCAAAACCTGAACCCCTTGGGGCTTTCTCTCAGCTCCCCAAAATGTATTTTTGCACATTGATGGCTGTTCCCTGCAAAGCTGAGGGGTTGTGGATCTGCTGGCTGAGAGGAGACCCTCAGTGCTGCTGTCCCACAGGCTCCCTTGTGCAAATCCCAGTGGGCTCCGTGGATGCCCCTAATCCATCAATTTGGCCAAATGCAGCCAGAGTCCTTTCCTTGTGGCCAGAAGTCCATGGGTACGGCCTTAGGTGGGGAAGGGGTCCGAGGCTGTTCCCCCATCCCACTTGGCAGCTTCAGTGGGATTAGGGAATCTCTGCATCCCCCAGTGCCAACATCACTGTGACTTGTGAACCTGCCATCTCTCTACATCTACTACAGACATCATGCCCAGCACCATCCATTATCGTCATCCCCACTATTTCATCCTTTTCTCTCTTGGGAACACACACATCTTGCTGCAATACAGTCAGAGCTGCCTTGGGTGCACAACTGCATTTGCAAAATGCTGTCATGGCTGTGCATGTCCCTTTCTTTCCTCTACATCTCCCCATCTCCCAGGGATGTTTGTCCCACTGCTCTCTGTGAGCCCATGGGTGAGTGCTGACCTTCCCTGCCTCAATCCCACTGAAATTCACGGAATCACAGAATGGTTTTGGTTGGAAGGGAACTAAAAGCCCATCCAGTCCCACCTGCTGCCATGGGCAGGGACACCTTCCACTATTACAGGTTGCTCCAAGCCCCATCCAACTTGGCCTTGGATACTTCCAGGGATGGGGCAGCCACAGCTTCTCTGGGCACCCCTGTGCCAGCACCTCACCACCCTCAAAGGGAAGAATTTTTTCCTAATAATCTAATCCAAACCTGCCCTCTTCAGTTAAAGCCATTCCCCCTTGTTCTGTCACTCCATGCCCTGTAAACAGCCCCTCTTTGCTCAATCAATTCTTTCCTCTCTTGTCCATGAGGATATTTGGAAATAATCTCCTAAAAAGGCAATCTTAAAAAGGTCCTGTTGTTACCCATATTTGTACACACGCTTGTGAACGACAGGATTCCTCGGGCTTGTCTACACAGGGACAATTGAAATGGATGTGAAATAACTTTTAAAGTGGATTATCTAAACTGCATTACATCCTCGTGTAGACACTGTCATTTAGAAATGAAACAGCCTTAATTTGGTTTAGCTGAATTTTGCTTTAGCAATTTAATAAAGACCCTTTAAAGTCTGAGTGAGGAGTTTACACAGAGATTTAATGCAGTTTAATTAATTCACTTTAAATTCACAATTTTAATTAATTAGAACGAACTTTCCTTAAGTGTTCCCCTGTTGAGATAGTGGCATGGCATTCCCAGCCACCTGACCTGATGACCTCGCGATCTAGGACTCAGAAGAGCTGTTGCAGTGATGCATGGCTGGTCCAGCCCCCAGAGCTGGGCACATAAAGAAAGTAATTTAAAAGTCCTCCTGGTCTGGCCACGGCCAGGAAGTCCTTCTCTGCAGTAAATTACCTCTGGAGAACCCAAGTTCCTGCTGTAATGAGCCACCATCCTCCCAAGTGCTTTAGGTTCTTGTGTTGCCCATGAAACCATAAGCAGAAGCATCTGTGTGATGTGAAAGGGGTTTGGGAAGATGTGGCCCAGAACAGGGAAGGGCACAAGAGCCGCCTTCAGCTCTGCAAGCGCCGCACACGCTGACCACGGACAGGGTTTGAGTTTCTCACCCAGCGTATGCCGTGGTTTTGCAATATTGGCAAACCCACAAAAACACTTTCTGTGTAGGAGAACAGCACCTGGGCTAGGGCTGGTCAGGGCTGCAAAGCTCCCCTTGTCCCTGGTTATTTATGATCAGTAGAAGTGCCCACTGGACTCACTGTGCAGGTGACTCCTCCTCGAGATGCCAGCCTTGCCTTGGGTCCTCATCATCAGCCTTCATCTCCCCAAGCCCACTGGCAAGGGTGGAATCAGTACAGGGCTTTTTATGATGCAGTTTGCACAAAAGTTTCTTTCTGTGAACTGGAAGATCTCCTTGCTCAGCTCTCCGAGATATCTTCAGTCCCCTCTCAGCTCTGCAACTCCCTTGGGGTTTGCTTTGTATGGGACCCCTTGGTGTGCTGGCCTTGACATCTATCCCATGCCCTCCTGCCTAAGCCCCAGAGCCCTCTCCATCCTTGGAAAATCCTCCAGCAGCATAAGGTCTACCCACGGCTATGGATTTTTTGGGCTGTGATCTTCTATGTGCAGCTTTCCAGGAGCTGTTAGGGATTGGGAAAGGGGAAGGAGTGAATGGACAGACGAGTGGGGATGAAGTGTCTGGTAAACGAAGAAGTTTACAGGCACCAGGCAACGGGTTTGGCACTTCTGAAATCCTTTTACAACTTTGGTCACTTTTAAAATAATTTTTAAATTTTGCAGACAGAGTTCTGGCAGTGCTGTCAGTGGCAGGGATCACTGCTTGTCCTCGCTTTCCAGCACATGGCCTGGAGCATCCACACTCCTGCTCTCTGCCCAGCACACCAGAGCTGGGCACAGCTCAGCCTTGCTTTGTAAACACCAAACTGCTTTTTAGGATTGCTAGACCAGCGCCAAAACCCAACACAGCTTTGCTCATAGCCTTCATGGCACTCCCTTGCTGCCACAGTCCAATGTGACGTCATTGATTGGAGAAGGGATCTGCCACCAACTGCAAGCTCAGAAGTGCCAATTTTTATTAAAAACTTCTTTTTTGCAGTGTGTGGGATATATCCATGGCTAAAAGGAGGTAGAGAAGAACATTCCTTGGCTCTGGCACTTGGACGTCTCTAGGCTAAACAATGTAGGGGAAGTTTTCTGTTGTTAAATACTTGGTAATCATGTGTGTATTCTAAATTTAGGATTAGTCCATTTTCTCTGTCATATGAGGGGACAAGGAGGCAAAACCAAATTTTTGGCAAGCACCAGAATAAAGACAGTCTTCATAACAGCCATAAAAAGATTGGTTTTGATAGGGATTTTGTTATTTCACTGCGGAAGTCATTATAAGGGAAGATCTTGTATCACTGTAGTTAGTCACCAGATTAGCTATTCATATATTTTATTGGTAAAAAATATGACAGGGGATTATTGTGTGAGAACTTTGTGGAAAAGAAAAGAGATAAAAGCAGTTTAACTGTCAGTACATTACGGCTGTGGTTAGCCCTGCATAGTGTTACTGGATGGAAGGAGACCGGGTCTCTGAGGACTGTGGTTTTTCTCTTTGGATAGACGTGGACCACCTTAGGGCTTGGTGAGAGGGATGAGCCTGGGTAGCTGAAAGAGGAGAGGCTGAAAATGAAAAAGGGTTTGGCATGGCGAAAGAGATGGAGACATTGAGGGAAATCAGCATTGTCCCCATGTTCGTGCAGAGGACGAGTCCTCATCCAGCTGCAAAAAGGCTCTTGACCACATGCATGTGGAAGGTGGTGGCCATCACTGCATTTCTGCTGCCTTCTTTGCACATGCTTCTTGAGTTTATTCACCTCCATTTTTCTCATTTCTCCATATTTTTGGCTGCAGACATTCAGAAGTCTTGGACAAATGGCTGTGGTAAACATACAAATTGGCTGCGCAGCGAGAGCGCAGGGGGCAGGCACGGAGCTGCCGCAGCAGCACGCTCCATGTCCATCTGCGCAGCACATGTGCACCAGGGCTGAGGCACCGCATGGCTCCTGGGGTGGGACGTGGAGCCTGGCCACCCAGCTGCTCCTCTGGAGCAGGTTGAAATGTGGTTGTCACGAGAAGATCTATTTTGGAGCGATCCTGGATTAATAGTGGGAAAGGCTTGAGGCTCCTCTGCGTGGCTGCTGGCAGCCTTGGCAAAGGTGGACCATCATGATGAGGAGGTAAGTGGGCTGCAGAAGAAGTGCCCAGGATGGAGGTCCTCCTTTGTGTCTGTCTCAGTTGGAGTGCAGGAGAATGGATAATGAGATTCAGGAGAGCACTTGGTTTGAGAGTTTAAAAGCCATGGCTGGGTCTATGCTCTTCACAAGGTGCTCACGCCAGTACTTTATAGAAGATACAGAGATTCTGTATTGTTAAGATGCCCTCACTGCCTTCATCACCATTCTCACCAGTGGTGCAGGATTAAATTCTTAATTTATGGCTTCGTTTCCACAAAATCAAACTGTACAGCACCTAAGGCTCATACTGTGCCTTGTTTAGAGTCCGACCTGAATGTGTTGCCATCCATCCATGCTCCTCCTAAGGGTAACTGCGAAGTCCCGCTGTATTTCATGGGCTGTGCTGTTTATAGTTTGCAGGTTTGGACACTTCAATGTCTTGATCGGTCCTGCTTTGCATGCCAAAGTGTTTTCATTAGCACAGCATTCATGCATGTGAGATTGTCGCTAACTGATATAATTAACCAGGATGTCAAAGGCTATTTGTTTATTGCATATGCAATGGCTTTTCTGGAGTAAGAAGCCCTTTCTGCTGACACCGTGTGAATTGGAACATGCTAAACTGGAGGAATAGCACTGAGCTGGAGGTGGAAGTTAGGAACAATGATTGTGCTTAAAAGAAGCAAAAATAATAATGCAGATTTGAATGGGTTTGAGTAAAGATGATCAATATGTGGAGAAAGGAAGACAAAGATGAGGAAAAAAGAGTTTGTCGGATAATTCCCCCCTTCCAATTACTATTATTATATGAGACTATAATTACTCAGAAACACAGGTGTCAAGTCTTTCAGGTGGATTGACTGAGACCTCCTTGGGTCTTCTGTATATCATTGACATAATTTTGGACATCTGCACAGTTTTTAAGAGATCTTGTCAGGAAATCTTTCGTTTTACTTGTTTATAAATAAATATTGCTCGGGTGGTCCTCACAGCAGGACTCAGCAGTTCCTACACTGAAACGTGAATTGTAGTGTTCATGTGTTAAGAATGAAAATGTGTAATTTGCAATGAAAATATGGAGAGTCACATTCATGAAGGTCTGAGGAAGTTCTGGGGGTTGATGGTGTATTGCTTCCCAACAAATCTGTGGCCTCCTGCTGCAGAGAGACCCCAATATCTGCCACAGACACCTCAGTGAATGTCAGAACCTCCTTGTTCCCTTGTGTTGGAAGTATTCAAAAATCCTTATTTAGGCATCCTCCTCTGCATCATCCAAATCATTTGCTTCTGCTGCCCTGGCTTCAGCTCCCGTAATGCCCAGTCCATTGCTGCCATTCTGCTCTGCTTCTCTCTACTCAGTCCCACAGCTCAGCCCCTTTCCACAGGTGTTTCTGTGGAAGCAGTTAAACCATCAGCATTAGTTAACACCATCAAAAATGGCTTTCTTGCTTCCTCCTCTTCCCATCTCCACTTCTCCTTCCTTCAGTTGCTGGAATCACTGCCAATGGATGACCAAAACCAGGGCTGCATCTTCGACTTCTTGTTCTGCAAACATGCAAACAATCTGTACCTCCCTGTCTCTTGCCTTGCCCATCCCTCAACACATGATAGCTGTTTTTCACTAATCCTGGCTGGCGCAAGGCTGTAAATTCCGTGGCCTGGATTTTCTCAGTCTCTTCTATCTACACTGTTTCACATTGATGCTGGATTTCATCCCTGGCCTTTGACCTTGGCTATGCTGTCCCTCAGAGCATCTCCCGGACACGTTCTCCCTTAGCACTCATACATCTATTCACCAATGCTCTTTGCCCTGTCCACTCCCCCTTCTCTCTCCTCCAGCCTTCCTTGCCCCTTAGTTCAGATTCCCTCTGAGTCTTCCTCACTCCTCACCTTTCCTGACCTATCTGGTCCTTTCCGTCCTGGGTGCATCCTCAGGATTCTCATCCCCCGCATGTCTTTGGGTCACAGGGGCTGTCCATGACACTGCACCTCATAAAGAAAAATCCCATATGCTGTGTATCTGTGCATTCCTCTCCCTGTTAACTTTTCACCTGCTCCCTCTTAGCACTTTGTTGTTGTCTTTGGCTTATCTTGCACTGTAATCTCTGCAGGGCACAGTGGTCTGTGTGTTCCTATAATTCATACCGTGCCTGCTGCAATGCAGCCTTTGCGCTGTCGGGTACATGGGAACATTTCTAATGCAAACAACTAATAGCTAGGAAGGGAGTTAAAAAATTAGAAAGGACTCCAAGCCCATGTCACATATTCTCTTGCAAGGAATGGGGAAAAAAATTGTTTATTCTGGCCCCAAATTTTAATCACCCAAGGGCTGTTAAGATAAAAATAGTCAGTTCTGCCTTCTGTTTATGGTATACTTGGTTGAGTGCAAGCCAATTTTGAAGCTGAACATACTGTCTGCTATTTTTGCTTGATTTTAGATTCCACATTTTAAATAGTTTCTTTAACAAGAAGCATATTTTCACTGATACAAACTTAGCTTGAGGAGAAGCATCCTGAAGTTCCAGCCATATTGAAGATCAGTGAAATGTAGTAAACTCTGGTTTTAAGGGTTTTGTTTTCTCCAAGAGCTGAAATGAAGAGTGTGTTCTGGCAACAAGTGCTGGCACGTTGTTCATTAAAAGCTCTCTTCCGAGCCTTGGTTCCCACACACATGTGCCCTCATTCTTCAGCGGAGCTTCCAGGCAATGGCATTGGCAGTGCTCTAGTCTGATCTTCAGCCATACAATTTGTCTTAATTGTCTACTAGCATCTAGGCAAGACTTAGCTCACGGGTGGCCACAGCAAGGGGCCACATGCAAACCGATGAGCTTCTTAATGTGGCCTGCCCGGCAATCGGATGATTTAATTATCTGTGCCCGTCGTAGGCTGCCTGGCTGCTCCCCATCCCGCCTGCCCTCAGGCACGGCAGGCTTAACCACATGCAGCCATGGGGGCAGCTGCATTTGATCTTCCTCGCCAACGCCAGGGTCCAGCCCTGACAACAGCCTCTCTGTTCGGCGCTTTCTTTCCCCTTCTTTCTTTTTCCGCTTCGTTTGGCACCATGCCCCCAGCATCATTTGTGTGTACGGGAGGATGGGAGAGTTGGATGGCAAAAACTTAGAATATGGAGTTGGGTGTTGACATTCCCAATGATTAATTGATCCTCCGAGGATCCAAGATGATTTGCTGAAGCATCAATAATAGAAATCCTGTCATTATACACTATTTACTTGGTCTTTCTGCGGGAAGACATCCTGTCTCACTATGTGTCTGCATCGTGTGTCTCGCACGGGGCCAGCCTGCGGCTTCCAGGGCACGAAAGGCTGGACTGTCACCCACAAACTTTCTGCCATCACATGGTGCTCTCACGTGCTGTAGAAAAGTAGAGCATGTCCAGTAGTACATTGATTATTTTCAAAAGCGACTCAGCAGAGCCCTTCGCTCTCAATATTTCTGGAAAAAAGCTCAATCCCCTTTAACTAGCAGGGGGCACTGGGGTTGGATGGGGGCTGGGTGGGGTGTGGAAGGCAGAAGGATCATGGTCCACTGCCTGGGACATTTCCCTGCTGGAGAGCTGTTGGGACACTTGTGACATTTGCCCGTAGTGTTTCCTGCTCTTGCTGCATGTCAAGTAAGGGCAGGAGACGGTGTGAGAGAAGCAGTAGGATCAGGATGACCTCGTGCCCGGGGTAGAGATCAGGGATGTCCCCAAGGATGACCTCTTGACATCCTGATCTCTTCTTATCTGCCCAGGTTGAAATGCAGCTACTTGGCTGACTTGCTGCTACCTGGGAAGGCAGCTCTGCTACCTGTGAGCAAGAAAAGGAAAGTAGGTGACACCCAGGCTGGAAGTGCTGATCTGCTCTGCGTCAGAGGCTCTCCCCACCTCACCCTGGGTGTGCTGTTCCTTCCAAGAACCCTTTCTGATGATGGTGGTTGCCTTTCCTCGCTGCAGGGAGGTGTCAGCTCCAGTGCTTGTAGTGTTTGTAAGCTCCTCCCTGCATGTACCAGTGGGAGTGTCATTGATAACACTCCTCATGGGAGCATCTCAAAGGCTTTGGGAGCTACGAATAATGCTTCAAGCTTCTAGTCTGTACCGTGATCTCGGTCTCATTGCCCTCCTGCCTCCTGGATGCTCCAAACATGGAGTATTCCAATATCACAGAATCTTTAGAAATGTTGGGGAAAGGAGAGGTGGCCAATGCCATGCAGAGCCCTCCCAGGGATGAGTGCACTTCATAGAATGGTTTGGGTTGGGAGGGACCTTGAAGCTCATCTCATTCCACCCCCTGCCATGGGCAGGAACACATTCCACTAGACCAGGTAACTCCAAACCCCATCCATCCTGGCCTTTAACACTTCCAGGAACTCAGCATCCACAACTTCCCTGGGCAGCCTGTTCCAGTGCCTCATCATCCTCAGGACAAAGAATATCTTCCTAACATCTAATCTAAGTTTCTCCCCTTTTAGTTTAAAACCGTTTCCCCTTTTGCTATCACTATCTGCTTGTGTGGAAAAAAAAAAAAACCAAACACTTTCACAGCTCTATGCCAAGGCAGAATTTTATCCAGGGATTTTGTGGTATTTTTCATCTGTACTAAGTGTAGGGGAGTCAAACATTTTCAGGTGGTGTCAGTCTCTAATGCTAAGCCAAGAAAGGCTGTCCTTTGGGTAGTTAATGCATCTCAGACCTGCTGGTAGAATATAAAGTCTTAAACATTATTAATGCTTTAGCAGACACCTCAGGAAGCATTCATACTCCTCTCTTCATTTTGCTTTCATGCAGGACGGTGCCTGGGGTGAAAGTATTTCACAGAGCTGGGAAAAGGGCATCAAAAGTGCTCGTGTCTGCCAGGCACCGAGGATATTTTATTATTTCATTGGTGTGGCTCGAGTTCAGCTCCTGGATCCTGCTCACTGGGTTGTTTTGATGTGTTTCACTTTCTGAAAATAGTGATAGTTTTGGAACAGGCTGCCCAGGGAAGTGGTGGAGTCACGGTCCCTGGAAGTGTTCACAAACCATGTAGATGTGGTGCTTGGGGACATGGGTTAGTGGTGGGCTTGGCAGAGCTGGGGGAACAGTTGGACTGGATGATCTTAGAGGGCTTTTCCAACTTTAATGATTCTGTGATCCTGAAAATAGTCTTGAGTCATGGCCAGATCAGGGATGCTTGTCCCCTGCACCTCTTATGTGCCTCTGGAAGCCCTCTTTGCACAGATCCTTGGCGTGCCAGCCCAGGGAGAAGGTGGCTGCACGTCCCCAGGGCATTCTGGCCACCCTGCCATGGTGTGCTCCACGTCCCATGCAGGTCCCTGCAGCCACCTCCACCACAGCTCCCAAATTATCCCGCTGCATGGCGTGCAAGGCACGAGCAAACCTGCAACAGCGAGATGGGGTGGCAGGACGGGACAGCTGATTTTAATTATTTTATATATAAATAACTTGCAGATAGTTTGCAAGTTTGGCAATAGCTGCCGGCGTAGCAATGTGACCTTGTTACTCTTACCCCATTCCTCCGGGTGTTTGTCTCACTCACTTGTTTTTCCGTGTCTTAAATTAGATTGCAAGTGGTCAGGGAAGGGGCCAGGGCTGCCCCTGCCCTGCACAGTCCCACAGCAGAAACAACAACAAATGGGGATAGGACATGGATTTGGGATCTGCTGAGTCCCTGGAGATATGAAAGCCCCAAGTGCTGTGTTTTTCCTCAGGATGGTGCAGTCAGTCCCCATCCTCCAGCTCCATGTGAGGCTCTTTGCAGGAAGCAGGGCACAAAGTGGGGGCTGCTGCATCATTCCTGAGGGATGTAGGGATGAGGAGGGGGACGGGTGTCCTGGATTTTAGCACTTTGGGGAGTTTATTAGTGTTGACAGTGTGTGAACTTGACATCCTTTGTAATAATGCGGTTTTAAAATCTGCATTATTCATGCGCGCTGTTTGAATACGGGCCCACTGTGTAAGTTCGGGAGGAAAATTAATTAAATAAATGTCAGCATCCTTGAAGAGCACGTGAGATTTCACATTGCAGGATAACAGCTCCGGCTGCTTTAACCACCAAAGGGAGTAAAGGGTGGGAAGGGGAAGATCTGCACTTAGGTGAATAGCCTTTCCCTCACCAACTCCTGAGTAAAGCTGAAAAGATTAGAAAGAAATTAATCCAGCCACACAGATCACTAATATTTCATATTTTTATTAATAATTGTCATTTGTTCTACTGTTTATTTATATGCACTGGATGATTCTGAATGATTTTATCCTGGAAAACACCCATTTACTCTTAGGTTAAGGTTTAAAATTAAAGCGTAGAGCAGATAGCTGAGGATGCACTGGCTGGATAAGCCAGACAACTGCACCAGTGGGTGGACAGGGAATTACATCCATGAATATTATTTGCAAGAGTAATAGAGTTATAAAAGTTGTGTTTCTGCTGAAGCACCCAGCGAAGGGTGATGACACAAATAATGCCGGGATAGAACAGGAAATCAAGGTTTTAAGTGAAGCTTGTAGATATTTCTAGAGAGGAGGATTTACCTTTAATTCTCTAGCTGGAGGCTGCATCTTTCCGGGCTGGGAATAATGGCAGGATTGACCAGGGGTGCTTTTTTTGAACACAGTGCTTCTGCAGAGCAGGAAGAGGTAAAATAGTAGGTATTGCAAGGGAAAATGCTATGTAGTTAAAAAATATGAAAAGAAAGAAAATTCTGCTTGTTAGGTCAAATCAACACTTTGTTCTGGTTGCTGTAGTTGTTCTCAGAAGGAAGGGAACAACTTCCTTCTTGCTGAAGGAAGGCGTAGGTATGCACCCCTGGAGTTCACTGAGCTCATACACCAAGGGCTTGACTTTCTTGGTGCCTGGTGTTTACATGACCCTCCAAATTCATTAATACCTCTGTGCAGGACCTTCCCACTAAAGTGTGTTTAGTAGAATCCGAGAATCCCAGGATGGTTTGGACTGGAGGGACCTTAATGCCCATCCAGTCCCACCCCTGCCATGGGACACCTTCCACTATCCCAGGTTGCTCCAAGCCCCATCCAACCTGGCCTTGGACACGTCCAGGGATCCAGGGCAGCCACAGCTTCTCTGGGCAACCTGTGCCAGGGCCACACCACCTTCAAAGGGAAGAAATTTCTGTTAAATGGGAGAAGCCTTTCTTCCCAAGTGAGCAGGGCAGGGCACTAAAGGGCTGGTCTGCACCAACATGAGGATCCAGAGCTGCTCTTGAGGTGGGTGCAGTGAGTGGCTGGGATGGTCTGTGGTACGCTGCACCTGTGAAATAAATTGAAAAAAAAAAAAAAAGGAATTGGGAGTGCCACAGTGATTGTGCACAGGTCTACTCCCAAAGTCAAGTGTACATAAAGTCCTTGCAGCACTCCAGTGATTTTGAATTGCTTGACATTGTGGGAGCGCTCCAATCTCGGTCTCTTTGAACCTTAAGAGCATCGGTGTTATCTGAAGCACAGAATCATTTTATAACCCAGGCAAACAACATCCTCACCTCCCGGGTTTGAATGCGAGGATGTGTGGTTACACACACCCGTGCTCACAGTTAATGCGGGGGGAGAGGGAGGAATCCGTGCCAGCAGGAGAGCCCGGAATGCGCTTTCCCACTAATGCTGTGAAGCAACAAAATCAGATTGCAGCCCATGAATGTCCCGTCACTGAGAAAGGGGAGTTTAGAAATAGCCCCACAGATAAAGGAGGGCATTTATCCCCACGATTGTTTGGCAGAAAAAGCAATTTTCATAGTCTGCTGATGGTCAGTCGGGAACGTGCTGCAAGGGGCCCGCAGTTGTCTCGGATGGAGCTGACGGTTTTACTGGCCGAGTTTTGTTTCAACTTAATGAAGTAAGTACTTTGCCTGCGTCCAGACGCTGACGGGGAAGGTTTGTAAACTCCTCGCCTTTGTTGGGGTGACTGAAGTATTTTTTTCTTCTTTTTAACCAGCCATTTTTGTTTCTTCTCAAATTCGTTGCCATAGACAAAGGGTGCGTTTACTGTTAAAAAAAAAAAAAAAAAAGGAAGAAAAAACCCAGAAAGGCTTTAAACCTGGTTTGCATCTTGAGTCCTGAAAAGCCCATTTTTTATGCAGGGGAAGAAGAGAGCCTTAGAAAAGGCAGGAGGCAGGGACGGAGGCGAGGGGGTGGGGAGCCGGAGATTTATGGTCCTTTGAAGGCAGCTTTTCTGCCCAGCATCCTGCCTGGGTGCCGTGGGCTGCAGTGGTGGGACCAGGCTGGAACCTGCACCTCACCAGGAGCCAGACCCAGCAGGGACCCAATGGGGACACAGGTCCTGCCACATCCCCAGGACCTCCCAGGGCCACTGATCTTACACCCCCCTCAGCCAATGCGGATGTTTAGTTTGAGATCATCACACAGCCTGAGGTTTTTGAGGTTGTTTTGTTTTTTTTAACTCGATGTGGAAGCGGCTGTTTGATACCAGCCTGTGCTGGAGCACAGCAGCCTGCCCGTGCTCCAGGAGAGGGGCGCATGAGCAGCCCAAATCCTGCCCAGCAATACAATAATAATTGAAGATATTTAAAAATGTATGTATCTTCCATCTTTCCCATATGTGCTCCTTAGGCAACATGACCTTATGTGGCCATTATCTGACCTCTCTTACACTTGGATTACTCGGTACAAAGCAAATTTATGGTTGTTTATTCTCTCCTCCTATCAGCTATTAGTGCCTAATCATATGGTCTATCGATCAAGTGATTAATCGCCTGCCTAAAGAGGCAGCAGGTCCCGGGGAATGCTGCACTGCACCAGCCTGAACTTCAACCTCTTATACAAACCGTCGGAGTAAAGGCATTAGTCACTGCCTGCAGCCCGGGGCTGGAATGCCGCGGGAACGCCAGGAGGTAAAGCCCCCGGCTTTCTTCAGCAGCCGACTTTGTATTTCCCTTTCTTAATGGATAAAACTCCACCTAACTGAGCGGGCATACAGTTGTAAATGGGATGATTTCCAATGCATCCTATAAATAATGATCAAAGAGGAAAATATGTGGGCCTTATTACAACAGTGCCCGCTAGTGCTGCTATAATTAAGGGTCTGTCAGCATTTCTATTATAAACCCTTATTTTCAAGGGTTTATAACTCGGCCATAAAATTTTGCTCTGGCTGAGACTTGGCATAAAACGTCCCAGCATGTGACCAGTTTTTCTTGTTACCAAATTGTTAAAATCCTAACGATCAGCCCCATTTTAGTTATAACAACATCCAAGCACCTTTGTGTTTCAGAACCACTTTTACTTCTTAAACAAGCTGCTTACTATTAAATCGAAATTAGCATTTGAAATCAAAAGTGCGCACTGAGCCTCTCTGCTCTTTATTTTAACCAGCCTTAAAAAGAAGCATGTTATTCCCTTCTGCCTGGGGTTGAGTTGATGGCACCCACGCCGTTGCCATCAGCAAGACACGCTGTGGTCAGAGACTTGGAATGGTCTTCCAGGGGTTCAGGGCTAGTGTTGAGTCCTTGGCTTATCCAACTTTGTAGGGCTCCCTAGTTACCCACATGCTCAAAGCAGCAATTATTAAAACCAGTGGGCTGATTTCAGCCATCAACGATTCTGTATAAATGCAGAGTACTGGAAATGGGTGCCCTGTACGCTCCGGTTTAGCCGGAGTGCTGACCTGCCTTAAGTGGATTTATTCCTCCATGATCCATGCACGTTAACTCCTGCTAATGAGAATTATGGCTTAGTCCAAGGAGGGAATCTAGAGTTCAGTTTGAGTGAAACTGAGGGAATTTCACTCTAAGAACACATACTAAATTTTAAAAATGAAAGGTTGCCATACCTGTACCTCTCAGGTTTCACGAGGAGTATGTTCCATTTCCAGAAACATGTCCTTGATGTGTTAGCAAAGGACAGCAAGTTGGCTCAAAAAGATGCAGCCACTTAAAAACATTGATTCTCCCAGGACAACACGCCAAAATGCAGAAATAAATTAAACATAAGCAGATGCTGTACCTCCTTTCCATTTTTGGCTAGCACATCCCATTGTGGGACTACTAGTGGGACAACTGAGAATGACTGACATTTACTCAAACTTAAGGCCTTATTGGACTGTCCTAGCAGAAGTGATAAAAATTCTTGTTTGTGCTGGTATTAAATCTGAATGTTTCACTGACTTCTTAAGGCATATATTACATCAGTATAGTTTTGCTTCTGTGCCAGTTTATACTATTTCTCTTTTTTAAAAGAACCTGATCGAGTTTGCTAACATCATCTTGGATTTTCAAAGGAGCACTAGGGAAATATGGACCCAACTCCTATTGAAAATCCCCACCTCGAAACTACCCCCCCCCCAGAGTTCCTACCCTGGCAGGGATCCTACAGCTAAGCTCTTTCCATTTCCAGAAAAATCATTGAGCTGAGGCTAAGAACACTCATCTGGTGCCTGTCGAGTGTATTGTCTGAATATAAACACAATGATTCTGGAGCAGGGAAAGAGCCTGCGACTTAAATGGATTTACACTGGCTAAGAACCTGGCCTTCCACACTCAACTTCTGACATTACTTGGGAGTAAACATTGAGCTCAACCATTCTGTGATTTACATGGTGGTTTAAGGTGCGTGCAGTGACCAGGCTCTTACTGTGAGCCTCACCAGGCTTGGTATTTTCCTTAAAGTTCCAGGTAACCAAAAATTTCCATGTCTATCTCAGCTACCATGAAAAAAAAAAAAAAGAAGAAGAAAAAAGATGAAAGCTCGAGTTTCTGACTCTTGAGAAAAGCCTGAAAATGTTCCTCGTCTGCACTTTAACGGCTCAGAAAGCAGAAGGCAAAGAGAAAAAAAGGAGTTTGAAAATGCCATGCTTTTTGAGATGTGACATATGCTTTTGCTGTGCTCCGGGTTGGCAGGAGGCGTTGCATGGTGGATGCAGCCCCGCCAGAAAGCAGGTGCGGGAGCCCGAGTGAGCGGCGCTCCCTCCGTTCCGCTGGAGCCGCAGCCATCCAGTCGCTTTTCTTTACTCCTGTGCCCCACTGAGCAGCAGATTGTCTGCGGGAGATGGGATAAATAGTGGTGGATGTGCCCTGAAATCATCGTATTGGGTGGTTAGGATGGGAGTCCTGGGGCTACTGGAGGGCTCATGCTTGCAGTGACAAGTCACGTGTATGGTTGTGTGTCCTAGAGCTGCAGGAAGGCCAAAAAATCCCGGGACAGGAATAAATCCACCTTCTGGGCAACCCAGAACTTTGACTTCTATGCGCTGCAGGCAAAAACCTGTGGGTGAGTGGTTTTCAGGATGATGGTGGTGACCCAGGTGCTCCTCCAGCTTGTTACAGCACAAAGTTGGATGTGGATGTGGGTTCCCAGGGAATCAATCCCCCATAGGCTGTGCCAACCCACAAGGGGCTGTTTCTTCTCCAGCCTGGGGCTTGGCTGATGGAGCAGCGTGTGTGCCCCAGGGTCCATGGGGACCCTCAAGTCACCTTTCACCAGGCTGTCCCTAAGCTGGAGGGGCTCTTCAGTGATGCTCCTTGAAACCTTTGGTCCCATTTCTCCAGGTCTTCTGCAGGGATGCAAAATCTGGGACTCCTCCTGCATCCACAGTGTCACTGTGGGCCACTCCTGCTCAGGGACAAAGCAGGACATCCTCTTTGCCTCCTCATTCTCACTGAGAGTGTTCCTTACCTAACTTAAAATGAGGGAAGGCTCTTCTGTACAGCACATTTTTGGGTTGCGTGGCAGAGAAGAGCCAACATCTTTTTCCATGTGGCCCTTCTGCATGTGTCCCTTCTCCATGTGGGTTCCTGCAAACAGAGCACCCAGGGCACAGCCTGGGCAGCTGCAAATTGCTTTTCTGAAGCCATCAAGGGAGTTCGTGGATTTATTCTGGACTGGGAATTCCCTTCCTCCCTGCTCCCTGAGTCCTGGAAATAGTTTTTCTCCCTGTGTGAAAAGTGAGCTAAAGATTTTACAAGCACTGGATCTGGCCCCTTAAATAGGATAATTTTAAAAAGTTCAGCAAAATCCAGGAGCTGGGGGCAGGCAGGGGGGTTGGTGTTCCTTATCGAGGGGAGGAATGGTGGGTTAGCAGCAATTCCTTCCTCACAGTTAGTCTGGGTACCATTGGAAGCAGAATTTGTCAGTTCTGAAGTGCACAGATTAGAAAGGAATGTGGAATTTGGAAACGTGGCAGCTTGTAGCACTGTATGGTTTAAATTAAACCTTTTTTTGGAAAGCAGAATTGCTGTAGGCCACATTTAGGGGGAAAGCAACAGCAGAGAGGGCTGGCTGTGGTTTTCTCTTTGCTGTGTAACCGGTCCACTTTCTCTTGTTTTAACACAGATTTTTTTTTTTTTTTTTTTTTAATTTAAAAAAAAAGATTAAAAAAATATGCCTCTGGCCTCCTTCTGCCCAACCACAGCTTCACTGCTGACCACAAAGAGGAAGCCTGGGGAAGCAGCCATAGGATTAATACCCACTGTCTCTTAACCCAACAGGGTGTGAAAACATTTTATAAAACATCACTTTTTTTGGTTGGTTTTTTTTTTTTTTTTCCCCTTTCAGATGGATAGCGTGGCTGGGATTTAGACATCTTGAAACAAGCACATGGTTGCCTTTGCCTCGCATTGTGTTCCTCAGAGGGAGTGGGGGGGAGGTCCTAAATCACCCTGGCCAGATCTGTTGTTTAAAATCTGTTTACACCCATCTCCAGAGCTTTCTCCTTGCAAATCATCAACAACTTTGTTGGTCTCGCTGAAATGACAGGAAATATAAAAATGAGTCTGCTGTGAGGGCTGCACGGTGTAGATCTTGATCAGTTGGAATATAATTGTTCCTAATGAAATGGAGACGCCTAGCTCTTAACTGAACAGCCTTTGCTTCTTTAGAAATAATAAGATTAAGATTATGGATTCTATTAATCATTTGATCAGCTTTATTCATTCATCTTATTTCCTTTACATGCAAAAAAGCCCTGCTCTCTCCATGCCTTTATCTTTTAAGATGATGACATTTACATATTTCCCGGCGCTGGAACATCCCGGGCGTAATATACAGATTGCTCCGCTCGGATCTTGTAAACTGACTATTTCCATGTGCTAAGTACTCTCAGTGATGAAGATCTTAATAATGTGATTAACTAAATTGTGTCTTTATGCTGTTCCTCGCGCCTCCCTCCCTTCCCCGCCACGGCCTCCCAGCCGCCGCGCTTGCCACAAATGGCATCAGCTGCCGGGACGTGCCTGCGGTGGTGACCTCGGTGACAAGGAGGTGTCACATAGCACAGAGCAGAGAGGTCTGTGCGCCTCGGAGTCAGGGTGTAATTCAGATGACCCGTGCATTAAGGGAATCTGCTTTCCTGGCATTATGCGGGAAAGATGCTGAAAGCAGGAGTTTGGAAATGTTGAGGAAATTATTAGACGAGAGATTTGTTCCTCTGCAGCGTAGCGACAGCATTGTTATTTCTTGCTTGGATGTGCTGTTGGGAAGGTTTGATTTTGTTGTCATTAGAGAAATCTCTCTGTTGTTATAACGCTTTCTATGTGTGAAGAAATACAGACATAATGTGTATCTAGTCCATTAAAACACTCTTTTGGAGCCTCCACCTGTGGCACAGCCTCTCTGTACTGCCAGTATTTTGCTGAGTACTGTTGGTAATTCCTCCCCTTCTTCCTTACACAGATTAGTAGTTACAGAGAGTTTAAAAAAAAAAAATAATTCCAAAGTAGCGGCAGGTTCTCTCTAACTTCTGTTAGCTGAGCTGGAGAAGTTGCATTGCGTCTTGGATCTTTTTCATCTTGGTAGAATTATACTGTAACTAATTGAATCCATTGATCACTGTCTTGTTTTTTTCCATCTTCTTCTCAGAGGATTCATTTCATAGTGTTCCCTACATCAGTCAAGAAAATGGCTGCGGTGGAATTACCAGGGTTGATAATAAAGGTAATTTAGCCCAGTTGAAATTATTTTTTATGTATCTAAGTAGGGTAACGCATTCAAACGTGCTGCCTTAAATCTGGGGATGAAATACCTGCATGATCTAAGCTGCACGGGCCCGAAATAACTCTTCTCAACAACCACAGAAAGTAGGAGTAGCTGATCAAGGGACCTTTTGCAGCCCAACAATAACCAAACAATAATCAGCAACGTTCATTTGATCAAAGAACTGTCCCAGAGCAGGATAAATAATCTCTGGTTTGTGCACTTCAGGGGACAGGGAGTATTTTTGGATTAGATAATAAGTGCTTAACAAGCAAGAATAGCGGGAAGTGTCGGGAGAAGCGGTGGGAGCCGGGAGTAGCTGGTGGTGAGCAGTCTCCTACGATTCGGGTTACAAATAGGAGCCAAATCTGGCCTCAGCCAGGAGGGTTTTACCGAGGATGTCTGCTGGTGGCATTTAGCTCTTACTAAGTAACAGTTTGGGAAAGGATTCTCCTACTAGATTAGGGCTGGTCTTGTCAGTAATACACAAGACAGGATGTCAGGAGATCTGAGCTGAGGTCTGCCACAGATTTCCAGCACGATTTAGGTCAAGTTATCTAATCTTGCCTCCTGACACAGTTTCACCCCGAGACAAGGTGACAGGAGAGTTTGTAAAAGGTTTACTTAACAAAGAAGCATTTTTACTCTCTCGTCCTCACCCAGGTCAAGGGCTGGGCGCAGGAGCAGAGGCATCTCCTGCTTGCAGAGCCACAGGCGTGCTCCTTGCTCCCGCTCCCAGAATTCAGCCCCTGGGGCAGCAGGGCCACATCCAGCCCTCTGAGGTGACCGGGTCCCTTGGCCAGCAGGGCTCATTCCCAACGGGAGGGACCCCCACTCCCAGCCTCTCCCTGGCAGCAGCACAGCGGCTGCGGGAGCTGCAGGGCTGCCTACAAGCACATGCCCTTTGCCGAGATCAGCACTTTTTTGGACAATGTATAGTATTTGCAAATGGGAACTGACAATGGAAGAAATACAGCAGAGTGAAGGGTTTAATATAAAATATTTATACAGTAAAGATCTTTCATCTTTTGTCAGTCACAGGGTAGGGAAGTGAGGAATGTATTGGGAGTACATTACCAAGAGTATGTTATAAATTAAAATCTCAAATTGAATAATACTGGCTGCTAATGTGCGCAGTGTTGGAAATGAGTCACTTCTGAATCAATGTAATTTACTGTGCCAGCTGAAAGATATTTACAAAAGAAGGTATCTTCTTGTTGTTTTTTTTTTACTTACATTTTATTCCACACTTACAGATAGCCTGTGCTGTCAACACCGACTAATTTGTCACGGAGAGAAAGTCACAGCCGTTAGTGCAGAGCTGTTTCAAAAGCACTGAGCAGGCAGAAAGGTGGGCTCCAGCCTACATGGGTGGTCAGACAGTTTGTGCTCATTGTTTTCTCTCAAATTTAATACTGGTAATTAGTAATACAACAATTTTGTGGAGATTAGTTATTGGGAGAGAGCAGACCGACTGTTTCCTTGTAGAATTATGGAGTGCAGAAATGACTGTTCACTCTGCATCATCCCAGCCCACGTCCCTTTGTGTATTTCAGCTTTTCTTTGGGCACTGTAACCTCAGAGAAGTCAGGGTTTGGTCCCATGTCTGTCAGATGGTTGGCGTAATCTCAGGAGGTTGGTCTGGTTCATAGTATTTCACAGCTGGGGCCAAGACAGGATTTATTACCTTGGAACACCCAACACTGAGGTGCAAGGTGGTGTATCCACAAGGTAGGACTCTGAAAGTCTGGATTTTGGAAGCTTTTTAGCCAGATGCTGTGCAGGAACCGGTATCCTCTAAGGTCTAAAACATTTCAGTAGGTATAAAGAGTCCTGCTACAGTGCTGTGCACATGTCTCTGTGGCTCTGGGTCCTTGGGAGGGTGGCTGCTGCTATTTAAGTGTTTTGGCACTGCACAGGCCACTCTGCTGCAGACCTGTAGGCAACCAGGTGTTGGGAATGGTGAGTCCAACATTCATGCAGATGCAGGGAACCAGTAGAGAGTGGAATAGAAGGCAGGTTTAAAAACCAGTCTAGATCCAGGTTTCTGCCTTGTTCCTCCTTCTACCACTGATTTTTCCCACCTTGTCATGAAAAGAAGGACACGCTGGGAATTTTTGTCCTAGTCTGAACCGTGCCACAATATCATTCCACTTGATTGTGCCACAGGCTCTGATCCAGGCAAATACTTTGTACTTAGGTAAACCTCATCTAAGTTCTTTTGTCTTAAACTTGGGTGTTTGGTCTAAGATGTTTGTGTAGGCTGGTTCTGCCTTTTGATGAAATGGGGGAAGGCACTCCCCAAGGGCATTTCAGCCCAGCAAATTCCTTTTGGAACTGCTTGGCTCTCACTGTTGGCTCCACAAAGAGCAGAGGCACCTCACTTTGAGCTGTGCCCAACCATTAGACTGACACTTTTAGGTGAGACAAATCTCACCTCTGGTCTCTCTGCCCATTAGTGTTTTTATCAGTGCAATAGAAATAGTTTCAGATAGACATGGAGAGAGTAAGTAGTCTGAAGGACGGGAGAATATCCAAAAGGAGAGGGATGTTTGCAGTAGTTCTTGTAAAGTCTGATGGAGCTTCCCTCTCCCTTTGCTTGTAGGCAGTACCAAATTAGATGTAACGGTGGAGATGCAGGTGATCTGATGGATTCATGGCCAAGCTTCTATACATAATAAAATATGTATTAAGGTCATATTCTAGCAGTGCTGTAGGGAAACGGGAGTATTTTTATGCCATACTTTTTGGTAGGAATGCTTCTGCTGGGTTGCATCACTGTCTGTAAATTTTATTGATTATAATTAAGTCAGTCTACATTGTCTCTAGGAACCTACATGGGTTTAAAAATCAATACTCCTTATATTTATCAGGGGAACCAGTTTGAAAAGGGATTATAGTGGGAATAAGCAATACATTTATAGCTCTGAGTTTGTGTTTACAAATCATTAAATGCAGGCCTTCTCAACAGTCCTCATTTAAGGGTCAAAAATAGTTTTTTCCCTGTCTTTTATACCACGAACAGTAACAAAAATTCTCCCTTCATGGTTCCCTGCCCTATTTTGTACCTGCTGGGTGGAGCTCTGCTGTCTCAGTGACCTCCTGACAGCAAGGAGACAGCCTTGGACAAGCAAGAATGTGAGCAAACGTAGTAAAACCAGAAGTGAATCCACCAACGTCCTCTCGACTGTGTCACTTCTATGGCAGTATCCTGTTGCCTTAAAGGGCTTCGTTAGTTCTCTCCCTTGGCTTGTTTCTCCCAGAAAATATCACTTCCAGTTATTGGAAGCTCTAACGGTCACGCTCATGGAAAGTCAGAACAAAGAGCAATTGCTGAGGGTATCTGCTATTATTGATTTATGGGTGAAGATTAAGGCCAGATTGCCCCGTCCCTATTTCTTTAACAACCCCGTCCTCAGATAGACTTCCTCCAACTCAATGGGCCCCTTATTTAAGTGCTGTTTATTGAGGATAATCTTATCACAGTCTGGTGCACTAAATATGTATAACTCACCTTAGGGAGAAGATGTGAAAGGTCTTTGATGATATGAAGGGTGTGAACTCTAAGGAGAGTGAAGGATAATTTAGGCTGGGACTTGGGAGTGCAAGTAAAACACATACCATCAAAGAAATGGAGTAGATGTGGCGTACTCCCCAAGAGAAACATTAAATGCCCTTCAGTTTGAGTCATTTGAAAGCCGAGAAAGGACTAAAACTGTGTTTGTAAGGATCATTCTGTGGACACAGAGGGCTGGGTGATCTTACGGAGCTTTTCTACCTTTGTGTTTTGTGCAGTGCTTCAATTCCTACTTGATTTGGCCAATAACCAAGCTAGATAATGCACAACATATTCCACCAGTGATGTTGTTTTAACACTTCTATACTGCACCTCAGCCAGGGACACCTGCGGAATTTCTTAGATTTGATTTTATTTATTTTATCAGTTAGTTCAGTTTTTAGCATCTTTTAGAACTGTAATGAAATGGCACATACCATGGCATTCCCTTAGCTTGTGAATCCTTCCAGGATCCCAGGGGACCAGGATGGCTCCTCACTGCACTTGGGAAAATGGTAGTTGGAACATGCAGGCACCCATCCACATCCCCAAAATAACCATAGCAAAACTGACGTTTAAGTGACCATAAGAAAAGGCCACAAAGGAAAGACTAAGGGAAGCTGGGTTTAAGTAGGAGTCAGAGTGGTTTTGAGATTACATGGCAAAGCAACTTTCTCATCCTAGGCACCGCTCTTCTACATCATCCACATTTTGATTGTGTCTCAGGGCAGGAAAAGCAATTGCCTGAGTTTTGAGTTTTGTGCAGAGCCCTGTGATACTGCTAACTACTAATAAATGCACACATAGACATATATACTTTAAATGAAATGGCTTGGAGATTGCTGAAGGAACTGCAAGAATCCCATGCAAAATAGCAGAACTTTTTTTTCTCCCAGATTCCAGTCTGGGCAGCTGTAAAGATCTGGTCAGAGCTGGCTCTGGGCAGTGGCAAAACTTGCAGGCTGAGCTTTAAAAGCACACAAGGAGTTGCAAGAAGTGTTCTTCCTTGAGGCCATCGTTAAGATAGAAACCACTGCCCCAAGCCAGGCTATCCTGGAAATTTCTCAGGAAGATTTGAAGGGACCTGAATAGCCAGAGGTAACTCAGACCACGGACAACTGAAGGTCTGGTGGTATCTGCCATGACAGTATTTTCCAGTGTGTGCATTCAGCTGTAATGATTCATTAGAAAAGAAGTTTAATTGTGGCCAGTAGTTGTGAATATTTCTTTGTACTCTCTTATCAGTGTTTTCCGTTTGCAGCAGGACTTGGTTTGTTTGTTAATCTGAAGTTCTCCATTTATTTGGAAAACAAGGTTTGACTTATCATACTGTTTGTCAGAAGAGAAGAAAGGTGAAATGCAAACCCCTTAAAACCACAGAGTAAGGAAAAGGAAAACTTAACTTCCAGGGAAAAGTGCTCAGTCAGTGGGAGCCAGCACAGCCGATGTGGGGAAATGAGCATCCAGATCTCATTTGAATCAAACAAATGAGCAAAATTATAAAATCATAGAGTCACAGGTTAGTTTGAGTTTGGATTGAGGTTGGAAAGGACCTTAAAGCTCATCTTGTTCCAAACCTCTGCTATGAGCAGGAGCACCTTCCACTAGACCAGATGATGATAGTGACGAAACCTAATCTGAGCAGTAACTGAGGAAGATGCAAGACAGTTTTACACCTCAGAAATGTTTGAAGAGCCAAAACTAGTTTCCTTGGACATTCAAAAAAGGCACACCTGTGCCAGTGTGAAAAATAACATAGACACCATGTTCCTCAAACAACAAATTAGAAAGTTCACAAGCTGCTATGCAACTTTGATTTAGTTCTACTCCCCAGTGTAGTACCAAGTAGTAGCAAGGAATTCTTCACGTTACTGAATTGTTCATGTGACTCTTGTGTTTTTAAAATACACACAACACTTAGAATATTTCACAAATGCACTGTGGGGGGTGGCAATATTTCCATTTTGCTGGTAAAGATTGGGCAATGGTAGTTGAAATCTGCATCATGTGTGAAGCTGATGGTAGAACCCACATCTCCTTAATCATAAACAGCTCACTTTTAAACTCTTCCTATTGACCTTAATAGGGTTGGGGTTTGATTCCAAGTGTTTATTCTTCATTCCAAGCTCAAAGATGCATATTTTTAATCTGAATTTGAATATATGTTTCATGGCTTATTCATGCTCGGAAATACTTCTTGGCAGAGTCACCTAAATTGAGCAAAATGAGAAGCTTCTTTTAATGCAGAAATATTAAACAATGTGTGCTGGAGTGCAGAAAGCTATTTGGACACCAGAAAGCTTTATAAACACAGATTTGATTGTGATTGAACCAAAAATAGTGGTATTAAATTAAGGTCTGTTTAAGACACTAAAAAAACCTCTCTGCGTTTTCCAAACTGCTAAGGATAAAATCAATCTGCAAAAGTATTTTAACTTTGTAACAAAAATATAATTGACAAAGTAAAGTGAAGATAATAAAGCGTATTTAAAATTACTTGGAGGTCTTCTTAAAAATTTATGACCTCTTTCCAGTTGGAGCTCATTTAACTCAAAAGCCATTTAAGAGCCTGGAAGTGGCCATGTTTGGGCCTTGCAAGAAATGTTTGCTTGTTTGTTCAGAAACACAGGTACCTTTGGTTGGAGAGAACCTGTTGTGTTCTATTATTATATGTGAGCTGCAGTAATACAGTATTTGTATTTTCATAGGACAAATATTTCTGGGAAGTAGCTCACAAGCTTTACAGCACAGGGAACAGTTTCAGATCCACAGGGCCTGCCCATATCAACATGTGATGAGATCCATGTCCTTCACCTCCCAGGACCTCTGGTGCCAGCAGTCCTATTAGAAGATCATTTTGGGAACACTTTGCTCATGTCCCTGTCCCAAACACTGAGTTAGAGGCAGCAGCCATGGCTGGATTCAACCAGAGACTGGTTTGGATCTCAGATCCAAGCTCTGTGCCCACAGGAACTGAAACTGATAGCAAGGCCTTGGGCCGTCAATATTTTCCATTACCATAACTGCTGTTTAGCAATGTCTCATTGATATGAGGGGAGTGTGTGACTGAGGCCATGTTCATCTCTTTGCAACAGGAAGAATTATGGCATTCATAGATTGGAAGAGAGTGGGTGATAAATAAAACTGAGGCTATCCAGAAAGCCCCAGGGAGCTTCCTCTCCACAGAAAGAATAAGAAATTTATAGATGTCTAGAAATTACAGTTGAGTTTTTTGCCTTTTTTTTTTT
>VZTJ01005975.1:62880-94481 GCA_013397795.1 Orthonyx spaldingii
TTTTTGTTAGCCTCTTTCAGTCATATGACTGGAGTTCAATTATCAGCACAATAAATATTCCTGTGAATCGGAGCCATGTGTTGGCAGCAATTTTGTGCTTCTTAGAAAGGAAGGAACATCTAGAATTGTTTAAAAACAATAGTTTATCAAACTTGCTTCTGAAGTCAGAAAGTGGCAGAGCCAAAAATGTATGTGCTAAGGGAAAGTGTGTTCTGGAGGACCCAAATGCAGGCAGGTTAATGCAAATGTATTTTTGGAGTAAGATTTTAAAACTATGAACTATTCAGACTAAAACAATACTGTGCATCTGCATTGTTTTCAAAACAAAGCAAAGCAGTTACTAAGACGCCCTTTTTGCTGCTTTTAGCAAGAGGCTGCACAGTAGGAATGTTACCTGGAAATCAATTTAATAGATCAATTGTTATGCTAGGAAATACCACTGGTAATCACAACGTGTGTCCCCTAAGGTGAGTTGTGCCTGCCAGGTGGGAAATGGGAGACATTTTAGATTTTTTCCCCATCTTGAATTTTCTGGAGCAGTTGTTTGGCTCCTTTAAAGTATTCCCTGGAAACTCTCGTTGCTCCAGTAGAGCACGAACTGCTGGGGCTGGGCTTCAGCCCTGTTCTGTCCTGGGCAGGAGATGAAGCGTGGTGACGAAATTTGAAGTTCCAAGATAATTTGGAGTCCTGGAACATTTTGATTCATCTCTCAGCTGCCTGGGCTTGGCAAATGCCAGAGGTTCGTGTCTTCCCCAGGATAGTCCATTGACTGACCCACATTGACTTGTTTTCAGTGCTGTTCCTGTTTGGCAGGACATTTCTAGATCTGTAAGCAGTTTCTCTTACTTTAAGAGAGACATGCCTGTTCTGGGCTCAAGAAGGTCTGACAAGAGGGAGCAGAAGTCGTCCCAACTGTACACCTTTGGCCAAGGGGACTGTAATTCTTGGATCCAGCTAACACAGGCTATTTTAAGAGAACAACTTGGCCTCTTTACAGTAAACTTCTTCGGGGGAGAGTTCATTGCACCTAACAGGCTTCAGCCAGTCTGGATCAGCGTCTGACATTTGAACTCGATGCTCTTAACACATTTGTCAGCTCTACATGCACACAACAAGATGCTAAATGCTTTGATAGCTGCACATTTCCAGGCAATTCAGCGACACCCGATTCATTATTAGCTTTTAAATTCGAGGGGATATATATGTGTATTTATGAATATTTCAGCAAGGCTCTGGGCGTTGAGCATTGCAGGAACACAACTGCGGTAGCCCCACAGTCACGAGAGCAGCTACTGAAGTTACAGGCGCCTGCTGCAGCAGTCTGGGGAGTATCCGAGTGGAATTTTACAAATGACAGTTTAAAGAGTTATAGTTGCCTAAAGAACGAGGCTGGAAAATTTGCAAAAATCTGTTTTCAATTATTGGGTTTTTGGTTAGGTTTTTTGGAGGTTTTTTTTTTTTTTGTTTTGTTCAACTTTCATTCCTCCAGAGGAATTTCAGTGCACTACCTTAGTTGTTCCTTTGTAATCCTGCATTCCCGTTGCTTTATTAAATACCTGGAGTTATAATCTTGTTTATGAAATCGTTATTATCTCTCCAGTTGCAAATTGCAGCATTACGTAGAGAAGTGATTATGGCATGAGGCACGGAAAAATCGGATATGGAAATGAAGCAACTTAAGCATAATGATGGTTCAGTCCCTTAACGGGCAAAAAAACCATCACTTTGCTTTTGAGTTGAAGTGTTCAGCTTTATACCAACTTGCAAACTGACCCCATCTTTTTCATATAAATGCTCCAACTGGCTGAAACAAAACAAACAAAAAAAAAGAAAACAAAAACAAACTGTCTCAGAAAACATATTATAAAAATAGATTTTCTCTTACAAATAGAATACTTTTGCTGTGATTCCAGAGCAGAAAACTGCATCTTTAAAAATCTTAGATGCAGTAGTCTAAGGACTTTGGTTACATATTGTTTAAAGGGAGAATTATTTTAAAAGGGACATCAACTTCTTGGTTTGAGCATGCAGCATTAAATAATAAGTGAGACCTAACACATATACTTACTTTTTTTGATTGAGATTATTCTGGAGCAGTTAAAACTTAACAAATAAAGATCAGGCTATCAAAATCCTGATCAAAAACGTCTTCTCCTTTGGGGTAACTACTTGCTGCACTAAGGATCGTTCTTGCTCTGTCATATTCTCACCCAGCTGCCGTGCAGTCGAGCTGGCCTTATCCCAGTATCTCTCTGCCAGCCCTGCACACGTTCCCAGCTAATCCAAAGAGCAGCAACCTCATTTTGAGACTCTCTTTTCCCCCTCCACCTTGTTTTTAAGTGTAACTTTAATGGCGGGTTGCTTTGGACCCTTTGATGTCTAAAAGGGGAGTAGGGGAATAGAAACACAAAATGAATCTGATTTTCTTGCTCGCATGTTTCCCTGGCAGCCGAGTTAAACCTGTGGCTTGTGTTCCCCAGCATTAAGAGGATTGTTGACCAGCTTTCAGAGTTGACAAGGTCACTCGAGGTACTGTGACAGGGCATTTAGGTACAGGAGTTGATCCTGTGTAATGTTAACCCAGGAAGCTGGGGAGAAATTGGGATGATCTTTCTCCTGATTTTTCTTGCCTAATTAAGGGTGTAGGAAAAACAGGCATTGCAACAGAACAAAATGTAATTATGGAGATGTTGCCTGGCATGTGTCCACTAAGCAATTGCGCCTCCCTCCCTTTTCAAAATAACTGTATTTTAGTTCCTTTTGGAGCAGTTTAAACCTTTGAACAACTCCACTGCTCCAGCACGGACCAGGGAGGAATCGGCCGTGTGCGCCAGGAAAGATGTTCAGAGTTTACTCACTGGCTTGCCCGGAGTTTGGGCGTCGTGAGGAGTTCCCTCCGCCACTCTGGTGCCAGGATCCAGAAATATCGGGCAGGTTGGGCCAAGAGGAAGTCAGAGCTGCCCTGCTGAGGGAAGGAGATGTCTGGAATTCCTATTCCACCATTCACAGCCCTAAAAAGGATTTTTTTTTTTTTTACTTTGGTTTTTTTTTTTTTTTTTTTATTTTTTGATGTTCTGTCCTCTATTTTTGCTCTGTTGTCTGAGGGAGAGCCGGAGATGTGTGTCTGAGGGAAGCTGGTGGGGCTAGCAGATCCAGATGATGCTGGATGCTGACATGGAAGCAGCTGTGGCACTTGGTGCACTCAGAGAACACCATAGCTGTTAATTCGATAAAATAGCTTTTCCAATTGAGATATCCATCCTGGGACAGCTGATCTTTTGTACAGCACAGCCCAATCATGGCTTTAAAGCAGCAGCAGCACCAGAACTTCCTGGAGGGAGCCTGCACTTCACTGCACACTTTGGCAGCCTCACCATAGGCCTGAGGGATACTTTCAGATTTCCCTGTAATTAATGAGCACCTCTGCACTTATGGCAAATTACAGTGTCTGATGTAGAATGTTGACCTACAGCTGCCCCATGCCAAGTAGCCTATTTAGACCTATTTATTTCTAAACAGAGCCTGTAAATGATAACCGGAAACTTCACTATTGATTTCTTTGCTCCTAAATGCTTCCTCTTTCAGGTATTGAAGTTGAAATAATTTTCCATAATCCTATAGTTACGCCGTGCCTTGGATTTATTCTATATTTATTATGTGAACATTCTCAAGCTATTTAACATTCCTGTAAAGCCAGAGAAATTAGAGATGGAAAGGGCTTGTTTGATCTTGCATAGCCTGTCCAATAGAGCTCTGATTATCTACTTCACTTCTGCATGTCCCAAGTAATAAAAAACCTTCCACTTCTCAAAAATGTTGGACTGCCAGAAGTTTCACTGGCTTTTACTGCTGCCCTGCAACATCGCCAGCTCTTGTATAACCATCTTTTTGCTGTCACCATTATGCTTATTTCGAAATGTTATTTCCTCATTTTTTTTCTCTCCCTGTCATTATTTGGTTTTCCTATTGTGTTTGGCCATTTTTCTGAAACTAAATTTATTCTGTGCTCAGACTGCTTTCAGACTCCTAGCACCTTTCTTTGTTCTTCTGGTACATCAAACATCTGGTTTGTGGCTATGCGCGATTTTCATTCCCTTCCTATTTTTCTTTTAAGAAAGATTTTAAATACGATGGGGTTCTCTTCCTGTCTATCTCCTTTCCCCATAATACATCACTGAATGAGTAGGTTCAGCCCAGAAGGGGATTATTCATAATTTTCATCCATTCCAGTAAGTTTTCAATCCATTCAATAACTTCAGAACCAAGTCAAAATAATGCTGCGGATGCAGAATTTTATGAGAGTTTGCGCTAAGTACTTTGCCAGAATCTAAATATACAACTTCTATTGTTCTATTAATACTGTCATCCTACTTGATATACACCAGAGATATATCTGGTTTGTCAAAAAATATCCTCACTAAAACAGTAATTCTAATTGGTTCAGGCAGCTCAGTTGTCTCCCTTATGTGCTTTGATTTTGTTCTGTTAATTTTTTACTCTGTAAACATTAGTTTGGACTGTTAGTGCCAGGATTACTCTTCTTTCTGGAAGATTTATATCGCATTTCTAATTTTTCCAATATTCTGATCTCTTGCCATTTCTCTAAGAATTTTTAGAAATAATTATTCATGTTCTGGAGGGCTAGTTAGATAATTCAGTAAGAGTTTTTGTACAATTAAGGACGGTAGGTTGTGGATAATAATTTTAAGCTTGATCAAAAACCCATGGAAGCCAAGTCTTCTTAAGGCTTAAACTACTGTATTAATTTTACGGAGATCTGCCTCTCTTTCTTTGCTGCTGATTTTTTGCTCACCTTTCACATTGGGCAAGTTCACAGGTTAAAATAATGTAGATCAGCACAAGCCCATTGGAACCTTTTGTGCCTTTTGAGGAACCAGCCCCTCAGGGTTAGGTGCCCTCCTTTCCCCATATATGCTGTTGGGATAAGAACTACTTTCCTCACAGGAGTGTTTAAGGCTTAATTTTTTATAGCATATAAAGTGCTCAGAGATGTTCAGATGAGGGATGTTGTGAAAATGCAAAGTAGTATTATTGTTGATAAATTATTTAAAATATTGTGGTCCATTGAGAAAATACTGGTTTGTAGGCAGTGAAGTGGTTAATACGATTGCATCTCTTACAGGTTTCACCAGATACACTCACTCACTTACAATGGATAATTGTTAGCTCTTGTTGTGCAGATGCTGTTGCAGATGGAGCCCTGTACCTGCATGCATAGCAAATGAATTAGACTGGCAATCCCCTTTATAAAGCATAAATATGTAATTTGTTCAGCTGTTGTAATTAAATATGTATGTGTGAAACAGCCACCATTCAGGTCATTAATGATGCGCCATGCCAAATTAGAGCTTACAGACAGTAATGTACATTGTTGTGCAATGAGGGAATTGCAAATAACATAGCTAAGCCTTTCCTAGTAAAGTGATGGATTCAGTGGCTTTAAAAGGAATATTTCTATTTCCAGCATTTTGATTGCTTCAGTCTATATTTACATTGATGCTCAATGAAAAAGATACAATTGGATGAAATTTTTCCTGTATTTGTTTTATACTCTTTGAACATGATAGAATACCCATTAGGTACGTGTCACACAACATTTATTGGGTGTAACATTTCATACCCGCTGGTAATAGGCTGAATATGTTGCTATGATCATTCTTAAATATATAGTCAATTAAGACCTGGTAAGTACCTTTTCTTCAGTATAATGTAGACAAACACTGTATCAAAGCATTTGGGCAATTTTAATGTTTTTCGTGTATCTGCTTTTTAATCTTTGGACTTCAAAGACATGACTGGTAAAGGAATCCTCACTGTGGTAAATAACATATATATTTCCACAGAAATCTGCCTGATAGAATAATTGTTGTAATGAATTAAGCTTGCCAGTGTAGTGGAGTTGCTTAAATGCAGAATGACTTAAACATCAGGCTTGCTTTCTTCTGTCCACATTGTTTCTTTCTTTATATTTAGCAGAAAAAGGTAATTTGACTTCAAAAACACCTTCCTTGAGTCTTCTGGAAAGAACAAAAAGTTAACAGGCAGCTGTTGTCACAAAGCAGAATGAAAAATCATAACTTACTACACCTTAAATGCATCTGAAATGATCCTTCCTAAGCGTGTCTCCTTCTCTGTTTAAAATAGATGAAGGTTTAGCCCACGTTTTGTTTTGACGGTGGGTTCCAAGTACACGAGAGCTAATCGTTCTGACCTTTTGGCCAAACAGGGCAGCAGAAGGAAGCATCTCAGAGTTAATTCTGTCTTGTTCACAGTGGGAACAGAACATTCCTCTGTGATCCTCTTTCACATGATTCTCTTGGGCCTCCTGGAAGCCCGTCCTGATACTATTAGTGTTGGGCTTCTTAGGTCTAAAGGAGATCGACGGTGCTGACATCACCCGCTGCTCGCGGGCTGCCCCAGGCTGGACAGACAGAGCAGAGGTGTTAAGACTCACATCAAACAAGAAAATTTCATGAGACATTTTCTGTATAACTGTAGATTTCAAATCTTCATCAAGCTCTCTCTATTAACTCCCTCATATTTAATAAGAAAAGGGAGTAGGAAGTGGGATTAGTTGATAGATTATTTGTGGAGGTTTACAGTGAGTTTTCAACTTTTTAAACCTAGTCTAAGAAAATAATGAGTAAAGATTTTTGTCTGATTTAGAGCTGTTGCGAAGCATCTAACTTGACAAAACATCTGCTTTAGTAGGTAGACTGACAAAAGTCAGTATTTCAGTTGCTTAAATGCATACATTAAAGGTAACTCCGGAATAATGATTTGTATAACTTCTAACATTTTGGTTAAATAATAATATGAAGGCTTGCTTGCTTTTAATTCATTTCTTCATCTCTTCCTTGCTTAGTAGCTCCACTCTCTTTCTTCAAGACGTTTTCCTGAAATACAGTTTTTCCTGTTTGTTCATAGGAAAGTCCTCTTGATTTACGGTACGAACTAGTCAGATGCACAGGGTCTTGGCGTGTTCCTTTACTGCATTTTAACGCTGTGATTACTGGTGTACTGGGAGGCCATTTCAAGGATGACCACAATGACAACAGTCCTGATCACAGCCAGGCCTCCTGCAGGGTTCCCCTAGTTTATTTTTTTTCCCCTCCTTTCCTTATCTTTCCAGAGTGGTTTTATGAACATTGAAGCAGCTGATTCATGAATTGAATTAGTTGGATTTTGCACCCCTTACTCAGTGAAGTATATAAACCATGTTTGGTTTGGAGGGTGGGAGAGAAGTGAAAAAATTTATTTTTGTGTCCATTGAACGGTTTTGCATCATCAACTACTGCTGTACCTTTCAAAATCTATCAATTTCTGTCCCCAACATGCATGGGCCATTGGCTGTGCCCAGGAGAAGCTTTTGGGAGCTTTCGTGTGCGTGTTCCAGTCCAGGAGAACAATTCAACTTCGGAAACGGGCAGAAAATGTCTGAACCACTCGATGGCCTTACGGACATTCACTTAACGAAGGGTTAATGCTTTGAGGCTGTGCAGAGGCCATGTTCCCCTCACACCAGGGACCCTCATGCCCGGCCGTCAGTGCAGATGAGGTCGAACTGGCACGTTTAATAAATTAACCATTTCCTGGGCAGGGCAGCAGGCGTGGGGTGGCCGACAGCCAGGTACTCGGTGATAAGCGCTCGCGGGCTGGGCCGAGGCGAGCAGCTCGATCGCTGGCAGTCGCTGCGTTGGCCAGTGCTGCAGTAAACACTTTCCCTTGGATGTTGGTGTTCTGTTGTGTCTGGCAGCCACAGAGGGCTGCTTGAACTTTAGCCAGAGGCAAATATTTATACATCAGAGCATGCAGTGTTCAATGGGTCCGGCCTGCAAGCGCAAGGCGCATGGCGGGCAATCCTCTTAATTGCACCCACGATGCAGCGAAGCGGGACCATCTTGGGGGTCGCGGTGGGTTTGGCGGCGGTGCAAGCTCTGGAAACCTGTGAAAACATTGCCTTCCCCACGCTTGGTAGAGGGGCCATCCTGACGGGAGCTGTGTGTGCCTTCAATTCCTGTTGGAAAGTTTACAGTTAATATTTTCCCTGGAACGCTGTCAAGCTTTTGACAGTGCCTGAGTGTATGCTGAGCTGTGAAATTGAGACGCGGAGCAAGTTGTGAGAAATCTGTTTCTACTCAAATCTGTAAAGGTTTATAAAAACTTCAGCGGAGGGGGAAGGAGGGGGAAAAACGGGGGGGACAAAAAGAAGCCCTGGGGCTGGGGCTGGGCTGGGCTGGGCTGGGCTGGGCTCGCTCGCTGGGCGCGCGGCAGGGCCGCCATTTTAAGGATGCAGCGAGGGGCGAAGCTCTCGCTCCTTACATGGCGGCTGCTCGGCTGCGGGGCCGGCCAATGAGGCGGGCGGTGCCAAGTCACGTGAGGTGCCACGACGGCACCGACAGCCATTTCCTCGTTTCTGGAAAACTTCGGTGCCTCCGCCGAGTGCTTCACCGTGTTTTCGGTGCCAAACGCTCCCCGCCGCATGTGCCTCGCAGGCTGGCATTTGTCCATAAAGTTATTTTAGTAGGTAAAAAGTCTCGGAGCGCTGGAGCTCTGTGCGTTCTGTATGTAAAATGGATTTCCCTTGCTGGCCTTGGGCCAGGAGCGCGGAGCACGCGCTGGGCGAGGGGAGCGCGTCTCTGCAGAGGAACTGGTGGACTGACACACTCTAATTTTTTGGCTCCTGACCAGATGAGCTAGATGGATGCCAAAATTCAACAAAATAACACATTATTGTGTAATAGGAACAGCGCTCTAAGTGAGCAAGAGCTCACAGGAACTGAATACCAGCACTTTTTTTTCCCTTTCTTTCTTTTTTTTTTTCCTTCCTTTCTTTCCCCTTATACAGCAGAAGCTCAGAACTGGCACTTTTAATATACAGCTTCAATGGAACATGGAATAAATATAACCACAATGTAAAGAATGAGGAATAATGTACAACCGGGAAGACGAAGGGGAGGAGAGAGTAAGGGAGGGAGCGAGCGAGCGAGACGGAGAGAGTTAAAATTACTTTTGTGAGACTTCCTTCAAACATGCTCCATAGTGCTCAGGGCTGGTTTAACCCTGTCTTCCCTGCAGCAGATCCCCAAGACGCCTCATGTATCCCTCTTTCTCCTTTAATTCCTTGATAAACAAACACACACATGTTAAAGGCAGCACCCAGCACCGCCTACTGCCAAACTGAGGCCATCAGAGGGGTTGGAATCAGTGCAAAAAAAGCCTTCATAGAAAAAACTTTTGTTTTTTATTTTTCATTGTCCATCTCTGAAAGAAGGAGAACCTGTGTGAAATACTGGTTTTCCTCCTTGAAAAACCAGCATTGCCTGGGTTTGTCCTTACTGTAGTAGCACCTCCTAGCACCAACCCAACTTTGCAGTAATAAATTAATTAAGCTTCCCTGAGAAGCTACAGCATTCCATAGCTTCATCTGCAAAATGCAGGTGTCTCTGGGGCTGCGCATGGCAACTCCTGGAAAGTGCAAAGCAACACAATAGGAAGTGAAAACTAACACAGCCTATGGAAACTGCGAGGGGTCGTTGGGTCAGCAGCATGTAATTACAAGAGCTGGAAGGCGGCCAGGACGAGGATGCCCATCGTATCAAGGAAACGCCATGTGCCCACACGGGTTGAGAACTTTCTGGTTTCAGAATTCATAGAATCATAGAATGGTTGGGGTTGGAAGGGACCTTAAAGATCATCCAGTTCCATCCCCTTGCCACAGGCAGAGAGGTCACCCATTCAGTCTGGTCTCCTGGTCCTGCTGATAGGGAGACCAGGTGGGAAGAGCATTCCTAGAGGGACTGTGCAGAACGTGCTCCTGAGTGGAGAGTGCCAGGACTTGGCTCCCATTCCCCACCGAGTGGTGGTGGATGTGCTTGCAAGGAATGGGAAACAACCTTTCTCTGCCCTGAGATTGCATCATTCCAGAGCACAAAATAATGGCTGTAAACCTTTTCTACCCTCTCCATCTCATAGAGATTTCCCCCCAAACGGATCAAAATCCATTGGAGCTTAGGCCGATTACTGTCCTCTTAGTGCTGCTGTTGGATTTATCCGTCTTATCAACCCTGTGTATTCCTAAGACAGATACTGCTGTGGTAGATTATCACCAAGATCTAAACCAGAGACTTTGCTGGGATTGCATCTTAAAATCTGTCTGAAGAGGGCAAATACACGTTTCTCGTGCCGTATCTCAGATTTGATCTGCCAAAAAGAAATAAAGGGCCTGTGTCTCCTTGTTACTTTATTAAGAAAGCCTGCCATAAGGATTTGAGGAATATGGTTACTAGATTTTAGAATGAGGAATGCAAGCAACCACCAAAGGTGCTGGTTTGGGTTGAGTCCCGGTTGTGCCGTGCACCGCTCCTTCCCATTGTCCCTGCTCTGAATTGCTTCCAGGCAAGAATAAACCAAGGTAAACAAGCTGGTTTGGTGTGTTTGTGGCCTTGGGTAAAACAAACCATATTAATGATATGTTATATTATTTAATTTGGTTTTTTAATGCCTTATCAAGCACAGAATAGAAAATGCAAAATAAATAGTAAATAAAAAATAATGATATGGGAGTTAGAGTCATCCTGGTGTGCAATAACATTAAGTGTGGCTGTAATTATGGTTTGGACTTTTCATGGTAAAAGCAGATTTTTCTCCCTCATAACTGGTTTTATATCCTTCTGGAACAAAGTAAAAAAATCTTCTGGCAGTTTTTTAATTGAGGTTTTGTAGCTTTAATGGTCTGATGCTATAAAGAAGTCAACCCTCCTGCCAGTTTTTTAAGGCCAGATAAGGCTTTGCCATCATGTTGAATGCGTGTTTCTCTGTGTACATGTATCCACACGCTCCTTTCTTTTTCTCTTTCTCTCTTTGTCTCTGAGAGAGGGAATAGGAGGCCTTCTGAGCAAATATTATTAGAGGACTCAGAGATGTAAAAGAAGTTGTTCTCCCCTCAGTGTATTTGGATTGTTTCTCTCTGTGGAGCTGGCTGAATGTACCTGTAGTATTATAAAAGTGAACTGAAGTGCTAAGAGAACATTTCTGGGAATGGGTTTATGCGAATGAGAGTTATGATGGAACCACTCCAGCCCCACAAATACCTGCAGTGCTGCAGAGGCTCCACAGCTGCCCCACTGTTGGCTTTTCAGAGCAAACCCTTTTCCCAGCTGGCAGGGAAATACCTGGGACTCTGCTCTGGAGCCGGAGCTTCACAGCCAGGAGCATGTTAGAAGTTAATACAAATTACATGAGCTTTACACCCAGAGCCCTGACTTGCCTTGGGTTACCATTTTGGCACAAAGGGTTCGGGGAACATCCAGCTTTGCAATGGATCCTGTGTCCGGTGTCCAGCTTTGCAGCACATCCCTCTGTGTGGTGTGCTCTTCCCCAGGGAAGAACGTTTTTTTGATGCGTTAAAGAAATAAGAAAACTATTAAAAACTCAAACACACAAACACTCAAATCAGTAAAAAAGCAATAAATAAAGGGTAAATCCTCCCAACTTGTAGGGGAACCCAGGGCTGTAGGTGGTGTGCCCTGTCTCTGGGTAGCATCAGGCAATAGTGTGGCACAGTTAAAGCTGTTAGTGTGGATGTCATGGGAGTATCACTGCACCAGTGCAACTCCACCATTTTCAGAGATCAGTTTTTGTGGATGTGATAGGAGAATCTTGTATTACCTCTCTTTGAGTTTTAGGTTTTTGTAATGTGTTAGTATGTTCCTTGCCACTCAAATAAAAAATGCTTTAAGAATTGGGAGGGAAAAAAAAAAGAGCCCAGGTGCAGTAACAATAGCTGATCCCAAACAAACAGCAATTCACTCTTGCCACTCTGCAAAGATAAAGCCTGTCATGTACATTAGCAAAAGATAACTGACATTAACACAGTAGGCAAGGTGATTACGTACCACACTATTGACTCTGCACGCTCATTACTGCTATTTGGTGGGTTGCTTAAGTGGGTACCTGAAGGTTAAGTAATAACTGTAGAAAGAATGAGAGGGAAGCAGAGAGAAAGAGAGAAGGGGAAAAGAAGAGAGAAAACATTGACACAAGGTTAAAATGGAGGAAAGTGGATAAGTGGGGGTGTGGATGTCTGAGGAGAAAGGTGAGGTGGCTGTGCCTCAGTAAGTGATATTTAAAGGCTGGTGGCTGAGTAAATAATACATCCAGTTGTGTTTTCTTTGATATTTTTAAGTTTGTAAAATAATAGAAGGAAAACACCACTTTGAGGTAAACCTGTGATTGTGAAAAAGCCAAAAGAGGACCACAATCCAAATTTCCCAAGACGTGTTCTCCCTCCCCAGCTTTCAACAAAATCTGAGAGACTGCAAGGTCAGGATATGGAGGTTTTTAAAAAAACCAGCTGCCTTTTAACTCATCTACATTTTTTTCTGTGAGCCTTTGAAAATGCTTTGTTTATTTTCATACTCTGAGTGTGCACGGCCAGAGAATTCCTGAGCCTTCCTTGCACGGCTCGGCTCCAGCGCTGCGATGGGAGTCGATGGCACGGCTCTCACAGCCCGCGGTTAAGGGCACTCACAGGGCTTAGTTAAGCCTTTGACAGCAACTCTTTGGGGTGTTGGGTGGGCATCTTTCCTGTCTGTGTGGCCTGTGCAGTGTTCTGTGGGCATTACTGCTTCATGGTGAAATAGGAACTGTGTTCTGGAATCGATGATTAATGCCGGCTTTTCCTCTGGAATGCATTTCTGATATTATAATATCATGCTGCAGAATCAAGTTTAATTTCAAATTGTATTAACCTATTTACGAAACATATCAAGGGGGCATTTTTCAAGGGAATGGTTCTCTTCTTTATATAGATTGGGAAATAAAATACTTCTTTTAATATTGCGTTCTCCAGGCTCGAGGACTAACTATTTCCCTGGAATTAACATCTTAAAGGGAGTCATTGCAAATTTTATATTGACATGCAGAACCTAACATTATGGCTTTTTAGGGTGTATATGCACAAAATATGTGTGTGCATTCCAAACTAGCTAATAGGTTTGCAACTGGCGAACATAAATTTTAATATCTATACTTCCCAGCTTGTAGCAGTGTTGTCTGAAGTCTGGGATGACTGATGTTAATCTCCAACTTGTTTGTGGCTTTCCAAAAAATGAACTTGAAGTAGAATAAAATGTGTTGTAATTCCCATTCATATTTAAATTTATAATAAAAAGTGCAGTGTGGGATCTGTCCTATATACTCCTGCTTAGCCAAACTTTAAAATGTAGCTGTGTTCTTGCTTTGCAGAAGGAGGAATATGCACATATGTTAGCTGTTAAATACATTGCTGTTCTTAGGGGGTTGCACTTAGATGCCTCCTATATCATAAATTCATCCTCCTTTGCCCTGAAGTTTGGAGTTTTCAAACATTAAGCCAAAACAAAGGAAAGGTGGAGGTGATGGTGCCATCTCAGTTTCTTCTCAGGGAGCAGCATTTGGGAAATGGTGTCTTACTAAGACACACAGGAGAATTCTAGAATATCATTTTTTTTCTCTGGAGTTAGACTGAAATTACACAAGCCTCGTAGCTGAGAATTTTATAGGTAATCCCTTTGAAGACACAGGATGAAAGCCTGGCTTCACTGAAGGAAAGAGGAATTTCTGCTGTTGATCTCAAGCTGGCTCTGAGTTGCTCCCTTGGTGTGTCCGGGGACTAAGTCGTTATGCAGTGAGTGCAGTGCTGCTTGGTGTATCCCAATCCATGGCTTTTGTTAGGCTAAGGCACGTTTCATGGCAACATAATGATTTGGAGCCAAATTTCAGAGATGCTGAGCCCCCCCTCCTTTCCCCCCGCCACTTGCATTCAGGTCAGCGAAGCCGAGAGTCGAACCCTTCCAAAGGAGCGGCATATCCGACAGGAATGAGGCAACGGCTCGGGACGTGCAGGAGTTTATTGGGTGTCTCTGTTGCGCTGTAGTTTTAGCCATGAGCGCTGGATTTGTTTGAGAGCAAACAGAGATGCACTAATTGATGAGAGTGTTATGCAAATAAAAAAGAGAAATGGGATGGGTAAAATAAAGGAACTGTAAAACACTTTATTATGCCTGGAAAGCCAAGCTAATCCCAGAGGAATTCTGCTAGGATAAAATGTTAGCTGCTTGGACATTTTAAGCCTTTAAGAGTTGTCTCGGAATTTTCTTTTTCATTTGCTTTTGTTACTTTGTTAGATCGGTCTACAGAAACGTGGCTCACATTTTCCTCCCTCCCTCCCTCCTTTCCTTCCCCCCTTGGCTGAAGGTAACTCAGCCCATGCTTGGCTTGCAGGGGAGATGAAATGGTTAAGCAGCTGAACCTCAGGTGCTTTGTTCTTGTGCTGGATGCCTGCTGCTGGGAGGCAGGCAGGAACTCCTCAGGAACGGCCGGGCTCCCGCGGGGAGCAGGGACTTTGCTTACCCTACAAGACCACAAAACGAGTGGCTGCAGTGGAGTGACCTGAGCACGCTGAGGAGCCCCAAGCAGGGCAGGAAGTGGGTCCATTAGCTCAACTCCTTTTTTGACCTTTTCTCTTGCTGTTTCCCTCACCTTTCACGGACTTTCTCCCTCTTTCACCTCAGATGGGTAGGCAGGCAGGCTGCTTTAATGAAAGCAATACTGTGTCAAGAGGGATTGCTGGCAGAACCCTTCCCAGCCAGTCTGACCTAGCACCTCAGCAATGTTCTTGGCTTTGGCCAGCAACAGCTTGAAAACCCAGGTCTGTTTCTGAATCCAGATGGTGGTGCGTTGCCATATGTCAACAACACATGTCATCCTGATTAAAATTTTAACCACATCCATTCTGCCATCTCCATAAACCATCCTCGGCCCACTGTGTGGCAAAGGCTCCTTCCACACTGATCCTGTTCCTCCAGCAGGAACGTGCTGTTGGCATCGGTGCAGGCAAAACCATTGCCTCTGCAGTGGTATCTGCCTTCCCATCCAGCTCTGTGCCTGCAAGCTCCACCTGTGAGGGTGTGTTGTCCTTATCAGCACTGCTGGAACAAGGTCTTTGCTGCAACTGACTCCGGAGTCAGGCTTTAAGTGTTGGAACAGAAAAGGAAAAAACAAATCCCCCCCAACCCTAACTTATTTAATCACTTGTCAGGGCCTGTTGGGGTTGTCTGTTAGGAAGTGGCCTGCCCAGCCTTGGAAAGAAAGATAACGTATTCCTGTTGAAACACAACCTTGTCAGGTTGCCACTGAATGGCATTTTGAAGTTGCCGATGTGTGGAAGACCAGTCCGGGCTGTTCTGTACTTGGGCTGAATGCAGCTCCCTTTACCTTGGTTTCTAAGCACTGAGGTGCAGCCCTTTCCCTGAGCCATGAACACGAATTCCAGCAGTTCCTGCAGCAAGGAAGTGTCCTTCAAGGGGTTTGCATAGAAAAGCTCCTGTACTTTTCCATTTGTTCAAAGAAGTGGTACCAGTGGACAGCAGGGACAGGGTGTGCTACTAAATTCAGACCTAGGGTCTCACTCCAGTCAGTCGTTTGGAGACTGGGGTGATTTGTGAAGTGGAAGTGGTTTCCCAAGCTGTGCCTCTCAGTTCTGTCATATTTCAGCTTGGTTTCTGCAGCAGCTTCCCCTCTGCCCGTAGGTAACGCTCACAGAACTTTTATCCCTTTGGCTAATTTCATTCCAGTATGACAGACAGATAAAAGCTCTCAAAGACACCAAGTTTCTGGTTTTTTCTTTTTTTATTTTTTTTGAAAATGGTGGCTGAGCAGGGAAGAGCCACCCCCCCTCCACATCCTCCCAGGAGGAATGTCGGCAGGGTGAGCCTCACCTTTGTCTGTCCAGCGCGTCCGTCAGCAGACGCAGAGCTTGGAAGCAGCCTCACGCAAGCTGCCTCTCGCTCTTCCAGATGTGAGGGCCAGAGGTCGGGAAGGGAGGAATCGCAGGGAAGGGGAAGATGAATCATAAAGGAGTTGGGGGAGAAGCGCAGGATGTTGTCCTGGGAGGAATGAAGACATGCGATGCGAATCCTCAGGAAACAAGGCTTTGTTTTCCCTGATGGTTATATGGAACAACTTGTCTTTCTGTGAAGAAGAGGGGTGACAGAACAGGGGAAAGAAGCTAGAATGGCTTCTGGCTGCTAAATATTTTCTTTTATTTATGTATATTTTCCCCCACCTCTTTGGAGTATGGTGGATCTTACAACCACATCTCTTCTGGTAGGGCATAAACTCTAATATTAAAATGTCAGGTCCAGAGCTTGTGGAAATTGGGAAAACTGGTGGTAGACATTAGTTGTCTTTATCTGAATTTGTTTATGGCCTGGAAGAGTTGTTTTAGAAACTGGGTTGTTCCAGTCCCCAAGGGGAATCTGGGATGTTCCCCATCTAAACATAGATATGGCTTATGTGAGTAATCTCCTAAATCACTGCAACTTAGTAAAGGGAGTATTATGAATATTGGAACAGTGAACCTTCTAATTTCCTTTGGAGGAAAAAAGATGTTTTGGAAGCCAAGGATGTTGAAGTGTTGACCTGCTGTAAAGTCTGGGACTATGTGAAGTGTTCACTTCAAAGCTTGGGTCTCTCTATCACAGAAACAGAAGTGGTATCTCTGCTCCAAAGAGGGACCTAAAGGCAACACTTGGACTGGAGATAGGATTTCAGACAAGAACTTGTAGGGAATTAACTCAGTCCCATAACTACTATAGCCAGTTCAATTGTATTTCCAGAGTAAGTACCCCCAATGGCATCTTCAGGTTCACATGCGAGTCAGAGAGATATAAAATACAGAACTGATGAAGTACCCAAAAGGAAAAAAAAAAAAAACCAAAACTGAGAGAACTTCTCTAATACATTCTGCACAACTGCCTGCCCTAGGAAAGGGATGTATTTGGATCCCGTTTTTCTGGGCAGACACATTTTTTCAAGACAATGCCAAGAGTGTGCTTTCGGTTCTCTTTCAGTGACCAGGTGCCGGTGTGTATGTGCCAGTGGAGAGAGATGCTATTTATAAAGCCGGGTTTTATTTAGTATATATTTGCACCAGCTATTGAGTTAGATTCCTGGCTAGCGTAACACACGACAGCTCCGTTGGCTCCTGTGATTTCCATAGTTCAGAGTCTGGCATATGTTTTCCTTGCGATGTATATTGACTGCCCGGCCTGTTAAAACTCTCGCTGCTAAACCTACGCTGTTGTGTAATACACTGTTGACTTTTTGCAGGGCTGCTATGAATAGCTGGAGGAAATGAAGTAGCTGTGAGGATGACTTTTCTTACACTATATAAAGTCTGCTCGAGGCTGATACAAAATGTAAATGTCTTTGGTAAAGTTAGATGTGGAGCCTACGTCTAGTGGAGAAATCACAGAATGGTTTGGATTGGAAGGGACCTTAAAGACCACCTTGCTCTACCCCCTGCCATAGGCAGGGACACCTTCCACTAGACCAGGTTGCTCTAAGCCCTGTCCAACCTGGCCTTGAACACTTCCAGGGATGGGGCAACCTGTGCCAGGGCCTCACCACCCCCTGAGAAATCAGCTTTGATGAAGTCCAGTCCCAGTTTTGCCTCTGACCTGCTCAGGGATTTGGGAACCTGCCTGTGTTTCAGTTTCCTCTTCCATGAAATGGCAATAATGTGTGAGGATTAATTAGTCAGTGGATGGCAAACCCTGGATTTTGCAAATGCCGGTGGTACTGTTTCAAAAACTTCCTTTTCTGGGTTAAAAGGAAACAAGCCTAAGGATTATTGAAGTCTTAAGCAACATTGTTGAATGTTTTTTCAGTGACGCAAATACAGATCTCAATTTTAAAAAGATCAGAATGGACATCGATGGTAAATAAAATCACCAGCCAATAACTTGCAGCGATTAAAACAAATTTGATTAAGCATTAACTGTGAAGAAACTTTCTTAGAGACAAGTAGAGACTGCAGCCCTGGATTTATGGCTCCATTCCTGCATTTCCAATATTGCATGTGTTCACCACCCACCGAATAGACACTGCTGAGGGGGATCCCTGTGGTGCACAGAGTTTGGGTGCTGTGCAGTCATAGCGAGCTCAGGTGGGATCTTCCTCTTTGTGTCCCAGACCAGGACACTTGGGTGAATGCTGGGGGGGCTCAGCCTGGAGAAAAGGAGGCTCGGGGGGACCTTCTCGCTCCCCACAACTCCCTGACAGGTGGGGATTGGGCTCTGCTCCCATGGAACAAGGGACATTACAAGAGGTAACGGCCCCAAGTTGCACAGGGTATGTTTAGATTGGAGATGAGAGAAAACGTCTTCACAGAAAGAGTTGTTGGGCATTGGAACAGGGTGTCAGGGCAATGGTGAAGTCACCAGCCCTGGAGGGATTTAAAGGATGTGTGGATGTGGTGTTTAGGGATACGGTTTAGTGGTGGGGTTGGCAGTGCTGGGTTAGTGGTTGGACTCAATGTCCTTAGAGAACTTCTCCAACCTTGGCTTGAAGGAAAGGCCACCCAATCCTCCAGCCAACCCTTAGGGACTCATTTGTTGCATGTGGGCAGCAACAGATGAAAAATCAAATTATTTATACCCCCTGCTAGCACTGGACTGTTGCATTTGCAATCCTGACATCAGGCTTTGAGAGCCCACCTCTGAAACTCCTGCCTCCTTGGAGGCTTCGGGCTCGTTTCTTCTTGTTTTCTCAACGATGATGCTTGCGGTTTCATTCTTACCAGATTGTTTTCTTTAATTTAATGAGATTTATCCTCCAGGTCTGAAAGGGAAATCCTTTGGTTTTGTCAGTTAGGTGTTTAGTCACAATAAGTCACGTGGGAGTGTTTTTCATCAGTGGAGAGAGACGGATGCAGCTGGAGAAGACAATTCCAACATGTTTGGGATAGGAAGGCTGCTGGGCTGCTCCTTCTCCACTGGTGTCCTGGGAAAGCTCAGGGAACTGGCTTTGACGTAGGAAAAGCTTGGTGAGGGACATGGGCACAGGCAGCAGATGAGGCAGAGCTTTTTGTTGTGCCTATCATACCTGCAGGTTTTGAAGTGAAGGAGTTAAGTTTCCCAACCTGACACACGAGTAGCACCCTGTTATTTGCTTAACAAAGATTTTTGTGTCTGTGTCTCTCCAACTCAGTGTGTTTTAAATTCACTGCAAATAATTCTTTCAGCTGTTTCCTAGACATCCTGTCACGCAAATGGATAAAACAATATAGCCAGCTCAGTGGAAAAAACAATAAATTATACAATAAAAACGTATACAGTGTACTCATTGTGTTAGGGCCTGACTTGTCACTGTGTTACTCCAGGTTTACACCATCAAAATTTGACTTCCATGGTCCAGTAGTGGAAGGAGATAGTGTCACATCAGGCTGGTAGCAGTGGGAATATGCCAAAGTTTTAAAAATTTTCAAGAACAAAATACCTATGAAATCCTGCATATGAAGTTCATTACTTTCTGGTAATGGTGACTTTGGTAGTGTTAACATTTAGGAAAATATTTCTTCTTAGAACATTTTCATATGCATATTTAAAAACTGGAAATCCACTGTTTGCACAGGAATGCCATTAGAGTCGTAAATCTAACTGCACCGTTAAAGAATATACTAAAAAACTGAGGAATTAAGATAAACACTCTGTTTTTTAATCAATAAGCCAGAGTGAAATATATATGTTTAATATAAATTACTACTTCTGCAAGCTGTGAGCAGCATGTACCTCCTTACAGGCAGCGAATTTGGGTGCTCTCGTTTTCTCTTTGGAGGTACTTGCCTCTCTCCCCTGATTGCATTTAGTATTGAGACTCCTAAAAGCAGGCATGAGGCCAGGCACCCAGTGGAGCTCCAAGGAGAGGATAATTTAAGTAAGATGAAATCCTGACAATTTTTACGGAGAGTGAAACTCAAATGTACAAATTACCTGGGAATGCTGGAAGTTGATGGTTTCCCCATGGAATAAGGCTCCTGGAGCAGGGAGGTGCACGTGGGGACTGTATCAGGTTTGCATCTGGCAGGTCGTGATTTACCCAAGAGCGGGGCACGCAACACGGTGCTTTCAAAGATCTTTGTGCCGGCTCCAGTTTAATTTCCTCCCAACCCTGCGTACACATACAGAGCCCCTTTCCCATCTGATCTCTATATAAAGGACGGGGAATGATGTGTGTGAGGAAGCCGGGGAGGATGCCGCAGGGCCAGCCCAGCAGCCGTAAGTAGGTGTTGCAGCGTGCCCCCGAGGCATTTCTCCAGGCTGTTACAGGGACCTTCTGGGAGCTGGTGGGAGAAGTGGCTTTCCAGGCTGAGCTGGGACTCAGTCTGTGCAGAAACAACCCACAAGGTACCAGGCTGTGCTAATTATGGAGGTCAATATGGGTTGTGCAACCTCTCCAACAGGCTCAGGTCTCCGAATATCCAAATTTGTTCCATAGGAACCCTGGAGCAGCCACCGAGCATTCGGTGTCAATCTGCTTGTGTTTAAGCGCGAGGAGTGGGGGATTGGTGGCCCGGCGCCAGACCTGGGCTGCCAGAAGAGCTCTGAAGTTTCCTGATCCCGCTCCCCACCTCCCGTCTCCGAAGGGAGCTGCCGCCTCTTTCCCATGACAGCTTTGTCACCCGTCCAAAACGCAGGCATTTGTCAGGATGTTCGCTCCTTTCCTGTGATGGAAGAGGCTCTGTTTCTGCCTTGTGGTGGGGAAGGAGTTGGGCTTTTGTCGTCTCCCCATGCCCGGGTCGGTTGTTTTAGGGAATGGGCAGAAGCAGCACCGTGCACAGGACTGGGGCAGCAGTGTGTGCAGGTTCCCAGATGGAGCTGGGCTGATCCACACACACGTGCCAGGCCAGCATCCTGCAGAGGTGCAGAGGAGAGGGCCTTCATCCCCAGCCACTTGGATCCCCAAGAGCTGATGCCTTTATTATGATATTATGCAAATATCCACTTCATCATTTTTGCCCACAACACAGGATGGTTTTCAGTGTGTTCTCAAAGTCAGCATTTAATCCCCAAACCCTGACTGCACTTTTATTCCACTCTACACTTGCCATTTTAACATCAACCCACACAGATTCTCACACGATCAGGAGAACCACTGCTTTTACTATGTAAAATAGACACGTAAGGTTGCATTAGGATAAACACAAAATAGCGAGGAAGAAAAGTGTTTAATTTGCAGCCCAAAGATCCTAGAAATTTGTTTAAGGATAATCTCAGCACATGAGTGGGTATCCCTTGCTCACACCAGGACCAAATAACAGCCCAAGCTCACAGTGCACAGTCAGGCCCTCATTTACCAAATTATATCGTTCTCACTAATGTTCCCTGGGTCAGTGGGTGAGGCAGCTGTGGGTTAGGACACTACAAATCTGACAAGAATTAATGCATTAGTAATTCTTTTTAAGCCCGTAATGTATCCACAGCTTCCAGGGGAGGTATTTTCAGATAAGAAATGTAGAAGTCAGTTGTTATATTAAGCTGCCTCTCATTAATGGGAGCCTTTCCTACTGTCGTTTCCGATTGCATTAGTGGCAAATTCTGCTCTTTCAAAGATTAATGGCCTGAGTGGAATCTATAGCGGAAGCGGGGCTGGGGACACCAGTGAGTTGGCTTTAGATCATGCCTTGGCCACACACATCCTGGGCAAGTTGCTCAGGGAGGATCTTGGTACTTGGAGCTGCGTTATGGATGTGTGCAGTGGGCTGCAGGTGCTCCCTCTCACAGCCACTGGAGCTGAGAGTCTGATCCCAAACACCCATGCCTCAGTTTCCCTCCCTGCAAACTGGGAGTAGATTATTACAGCAGCCTCCTGCAGAAGGATCTTGAGGAGTTATGTTAATTTCTGAGGTGAGTGGTCAAAGTTTGATACTGGTTACACTGATAAGAGTAATTCACTGGCACGGGTTGGCCAAAGAAATTTTGGCTGCCCTGTCCCTGGAAGTGTCCAAAGTCAGGTTGGGAGGGACTTGGAGAAACCTGGGATAGTGGAAGGTGTCCCTGCCCATGGTAGGGGGATGGAACAAGAGAGGTTTTAAGGTCTGTTTCAACCCAAAGCACTCTGGGATTCTGATTCTTCAACTCTGAGCTAACTGGTGTCCCAGGACTTACAGACCCATATGTTCTGGGGAGGAATGAGCACAAGGCTATAGCAGGGACACTCCTTCAAGATTTTAAATTATTCGCTGGCTGCAGAGATATTCATGATTCAAAACAATGTGCTTCAGTTGACTGATGAATATTGTCTCCCAAAAAGCCATTGAATACCAAGTATACTTTTCAAACAGGATATGGAAAACTATCTGTATGCAGGCAGTCCTGCAAATTTGTTGTAAACAAATTTATTCTCCTATAGCACACCTATGCTGTAAGTCAAGGCACTGTCATGTGGAAGGTGTCTAGGCAAAGATGCATTTGCCAGCTCTTGTTCCAGCCTGCAGAAGGGCTCTTCAGGTGTTCCCAGATGGTACTCTCACGAATCCTTCTTCAATTAAGTGAAATTTTTGCGGCATTGACTTGCTAATACATCTTGCTGAGCTGTCCCTTTTATTCAGAGCCACTATCTGCGTTTGGAGGTTCCCTCTTTTCTCCCCCGTCCATCAAAACATTCTTTTCTTATATATGTTAAGTAATAAAAAGTCTTTTCAACACTCTCACCCCCAAATCATTAAGCTAAGAACTGTCATTAGAAATGTATGTGTAGCAGAGCAGAGGAAGTGGCAGTGGGAAAACGTGGCAGTGCCACACATTTCTTGTTGTGTCCTAGGTACAATCCTGCCTTGTCATCTTCTTGCAGATCCAATGTTTTTGTAACACTGAATTTTCTGAGGTTGCTGCCTTTGTTGATGCCCTTGCAGCAGGGGCAGATGCAGGGATGAGGCAGCAGCCAAAACTCGGTCTCCTCTACAAGGTCTCTGAAGAAACCTTCATGTTAAGCAAAATTAATTTTGCCTGGTTGTCATCCCCTTTTACCCCTTTGCCCTTTACCCCTTTGCTCTTTACCCCTTTGCTCTTTACACCTTTTGGTGGTGTAAGAGGGCAGTAACCTGACTTAAAAGGGGCTTCATAACTCCAGTTGCATAATACATGGAGGATAAGCAGGGTTTGGTGGTAGGAGTGACTTTCAGCCATTGCTCTGTTGTTATAGTCAGGTTCTCTCCTCATGCTGGAGCCCACACCAGGCCCTGCTACACTTCTCCCAGGCTCTTCCTTTGCCTTCCCTTTCCTCCTCATAAATTTAATTAATGTTCAGCTACTGTGTTCTCTGCCAGGCTCCACAGAGCAGAACCTCCTCCCTATGGGATGTGGCCTGGCAAGCACCGCTGTCCCGGGGAACTTTGGACTTGTGACACAGCCAGACGTGGGGCCAGCAATGGCCCAGCCGTAGAGGACTTTGTGCAGGATGAGGATGAGTTTGTAACAAGGCTGCTCTGCGGGCTGCCAACACTTCCCAAGGGCTGGTTTGGCAGCCTGGCCGTGCCAGGACCCTGGGACCTTCCTGCCGTGCCCACTGTCCCCCAGCCAGCGGAGGAGGTGGTGGCCGTATGCCACGCAGGGATTCCCTTTCCTCAGGGCTGCCAGGTTAGAGCAGCTTAGTTCCACTGAAGCAGAAAGCAGCGGCACTATGGCGAAGAACTGGGGCCTTTCAGTGTGTAAATAACTAACGCCGCATGTGGGTTTGATTTTCGGCGCAGAGGTTTGGCGTGGGGTGTTTTTTCACTCACTCCTCCAGACCCAGGGCTGATCTGCAGCCGCTGCAGCAAAGCTTGCTCGGGTCTGAGGCTGCCCCTCCGCTGGCGAGACAAAATATTTTCACGCTTTTATCTGTGCAAATTAAATGAGTTAATATGGGATTAAAAAAAGCGCTTGTTTATATTGTTGTCCTCCTCTAGGGTAACCATCTACAAATTGATCTAAAAAGATTGTATTTGCTTCAGGGAAAAAAAAAGAAAATTGTATTAAGCTGCAATCGCACTAATTATTGACGGGGGGAGCTGAGCTCTGGGTATCACGGAGATTATAATAATTATATGGAGTCGGGTTTTAAAAGCAGCATCCTACGTGGCTCTGAGCATTGAATTAAACTGGAAGTTTTCTAGCAGACATCTCAGTTGCCAGTAGTAAGGTCTGGGTGAAGAACAAACAATAAACCACAGTAATCAAAGATAAAAACGATAAATCCAAAGGAGAAGGAGAGTGAGCGTGATCTTTCAAATCAGCATTTAAACTGAACCACGACTGCAGCAGAAACTTTAGTTCAAGTAAGAACATTCTGCATGACTTCTAAATTTGTCATTTTGTGTACAGCATTTGTGTACTGGCAAAAGGCTTAGTGTTAAAGGCATTTCTGTCAAAACAACCCGTTGCTTTGGGGGACCTAGTATGAACTTTATTGGCAAAAGCATTTTTTATTTGTATAAGGTACAGTTACAGTAGAGGAGTTTGCCAGCAGAGCCGTACGAGGAATTTCTTTGCCAGGCTGACCTAGCCCAGAGGCTTGTTCAAAGTAATCGGTTGTACGTCGGCTTCGCTTTGCTCTTGCTAACAGCAGAGCTCCTTGTGCTCGTGGGGAGCATGGGACTTGCACTGATTATTACACTTTAACTGTGCAGAGGTGGCCATGCCAAGCAGTTGGGTTGTGATCCTGTGCTCTGGCTGGTGGCGGCAGCCGAAGGCTCCTGTCCGCCATGCCAGGGTGCTGTCGGGTGCCTGAGCAAGGATGGGCTGGGGGTCTGCCACTGGGACCAGTCCCACGACCACACAGCAGCCTGCTCTGCAGGGCGCTGTGGCCAGGGATGGCACTGGGAGGACCACATCAAGGACACAAACTGGCAAAACTGGAAAGAAGCAAGATTTTTCATAAAAGAGGAAAAAAAGAACAGTTTAAGGTAGTGGTGATTGTTTAAGAATGTAGGTAGGACAAAGATCATATGCAGAGGCATCACTAAACTGACTTCATAATGGGAAAAATGAGATAATCTTCCAGGGACACAAACTCAATTAAAACAGATCTTTATATAACTCACTTCAGCCATTAAAACTTGGCCAACTATCTCACTTTCTAATGCAGAAGAGTGTCGCACATCCGTCGCATTGAAACGTGCAAGCAATGTTTTCACCGATATGGTTAAGTAACCCAATACTTTGTATAGCTGAAAGATCAGTGGAACAAAGTATCCATCTAATTAAATCTAATCAGTCAGTGCACAAGCTTACATTGTGGTCATCGCCTTGGTATGTACGGGAGGGTTCGGAGCAGTGAAGCGAGGGGCATGGGATTGAATAAGTGTTAGATGATGAAAGGCAAGGGTTAAAAACTTTCAGAGTACAGTGTTAACATTTCTTCCTTGTCATCAGCTATCTGATATTTTGGTATTTCAGGGAGGGGGGGAGAGAAAAGAAAAGAAGAAAAGAAAGAACAAATGAAGTATGCGTGGCATCTCGATACTGGGTAGAGTTCCCTGGAAGCTGCAGAGCTCGGAGTTAGTCTGTACACAAAATTAGTTGCATCCACTCGTTTGCAGTTGAGGCTTCTCCACAGTGTAATGATAGTGTTGTTTTAGTGACGGAAAGTAACACTTTTCTAACTTTTCAGACTTCTAGCAGCAGACTCTGGGTGTCTCCAGCAGGAAGGTGGTCGGTTCTTTGCAAGACAGTTTTATGGAAAAAAAGGTTGAAGTTGGGTGTAGGAGCTGCAGCACACATAGCTGCGTCTGATGTGAATAATAACTACTGCTCACTTCATCCTTTAGATCCAGATAAGCCCTGCTCGCCGCAGAATAACAACAGGCCTTTACTCATAATCTTCCTAAATGTCTTTTGGTTTTTGAGGCTGCTTCTAAAAACTCATCCAGAGCTCCAGCAACACGAGGACAGGCCAAGCCAAGAGTGACTTTCAGCTCTTATGCAAGTGGACAAAGCGGCGCTTTGGGGCAGACTTTGGCCATGAACTTGTTGCTCATATGAACTCTGACCATGTGGCCAAAACAAACCTGAATAATGTTCCAGAGGCTGGGGCAGGTTCTCAGGGCCAATTGATGCAGGTCCACAGAGATTAACAGCATTGTGCTGGTGACTGATGCCATGGGGGGCTTGGCCTCTCATCGTGTCTCCGCTGGAATCCCAGGGAGCCTCACCCCCATCGCCTCCCTGCAAATCTCTTTCATTAACTTCTTCCTTCTCGGCTCTGCATTAAATGAGCCAGGGCAACCTAATCTGGTGGCGTGGCCAAGGGCTGTGCTGGGAATGTTGCAAGGCTTCTTTTTGCTCCATGTCATCAGTGCTGTTTGCTGATGTCCCTTCCTGGGTCATCCTGCTCCAGACAGGTAAATAGAAACATGAGACCATTCCAATTCCATGGGTCCAAAAGGAACGTTGTGTGTTTAGTCCTGTCTTTATCATCCTACCTGTGCTGGAGATATTTTCCTTACTGCTGGGTGAGCCCAGATGTACACCATCTGCTTGTCTTATGATCTTTGACATGATTGAGAGGCCACCAAAAATACCCAGTGATTGCATACTTTTCGACTGACTGGTATAAAAGGAGAAGATGTTAATAATCAAGCGAATAATATTTGCTATTTTGGGGCCTCCTGAAATTCTTGGGAGATATATTTTGAAAGTAGAAGCTAAACATTGTGTGTGCATAAGCTTTTGCATATATCTTTTCCCTTAGCCATATGTTTGAATACACACAGTTTTACATGAAATATAGCAGGGTCTATTTTAGGTGTGTTTGAAAAAGTCAATAGCCTTAGATTGGCTGCCACAGCCTGCTCTTGTCAGCCGTTTCGGTTCTGACTTTCTGTGAAGTCGCAGGGTCTTGAGACCAAATATCTGAAATGCGTCTTATACCTCTTGGGTAAAAAGTAAAAATATCCTTCTCGGTACACTTTTGAGCAAAATAATTCATCCATTACCCTTTGGAGAGAGCTTGCCTCTGCAAGGCTGGAGTGCCTGTTGCCAGCACAGAGATCAATGGGAGCCCAGTCCCTCAGCATCTTGCCAGAGCCCCGCTCCAGATGTCCGATAAAACTCCACGGGGCTCGTGCTTTGAAAAGAGCGTGGGCTCTGTGAATCGCTGTTGCAGTAATAAAATTGCACCTATTCCAGATCTTGTCTTCTCTGTCCAATTAGAAGAGCATGTTTTCTGCTTAGGGTATGTAAAAGTTGGCTGACCAGCTGGGTTTCATTCCTTTCTCCTTTTTTTTTTCCCCCCTCTCCTTTTTATTCGGTATTTTTTTCCCTTTTTTTAATATATAACATTCGAATCGATGTTCAGTGCCGTTCCCTTTGATAGTTCATATGCTGGTTTATGAGCATGGCAAAACCAAAAAAGGTCAGATAAAGGTTAAGAAAGACAGTTATCAGGCCTGTATAACTGAGGTATTTTTAAGGCTCTGCTAATTGGCAGTTAAAGCATCATTCATAAAATAGTGTGCATTAAAATGACCATAGCCATTTTTAAGAGTATGGAGATTATTCCTTTGCCAAAAGGATTTACTCCACCTTCTCATCACCGCCTTTATACTGGGGTGTTTTTCCATGGGAGAGAATAATTTTGGGCATTTTGCCTAAGGTATCCAGGCTTAGACCCCTCGCTATTTAACTGTTACAGCTGGCAAAATCTGGGACTGAAAATGTAGCCATATAACATGGCAACAGCCAGAACAATAAGACAGGCAAATCTTTTAAATCTGTATTTTATAAAACATCTGTTAAAGAATATTAAGTCAGAAGTTCTGTTCACATATTTGCTGTGTTTCGCTTATTAAACTCAAAACATTACAGCTTGCCTTATTTTTCTTAATAGAATTACTAGCCAGGCTTAGCAGAAAGATTGGAAAAAAAAGTATGCTGTTTTTTTAGCCTCCTCTGAAGCCTCTGCAGTCATGACCCAGGCATTCTGGCCCAAAACCCCAGCAGATTTTACAAGGGCTGCTGGTTACATTCACCTGGTTTGGAAGCAACCATAACAGATTTTTCTCCTGATGTGTTTGCCCACGTGCTGAAACGCTGCCATAACCCGTCCTCGTTCTGTGGCCAGCCCGCGCGGCAGCCGGCACTCATTTGTCTTTTGTCTTTCAACCATCCCTCATTCTGGGTCAGCAAATTCTGGTTTTCCGGAGAACTGGAGTGTCCAAATCAACATCTCAAACCCAAACTAAAACATCTGCCGGGTCTCATGTGCTGGCTCAACTGGCAGGAACTATAAAACTGGGCGAGGACAGTCCCAACTTAACCCAAATTTTCCAAAACGTTTACAGTGTGGTGGGTCAAACCACAAGAAACACAGACTCCAAAGTGGTTCTTCCAGGTACATTCCTTACCAACCACAGCCATTATGGGCAATGCTGGTGATACTCACCCTGAGGGAGCCTCTTAGGATCTCAGCTGTGAGTCTCAACAGAGCAGCGGGGTCAGAAAAGCCCCCACACCCTCATTTGGTGTGTGGGGACATGCCCTCAGGCCACAGACTGGGAAACACGGCAGCATTCATGGGACTCCAGGCTCACACTCACTCCCTAACCGAAGTTGTTGGATGCTGGACTGATGGATACCATGCAAATTCATACAGTTGATAGATATAAAAATGGATTATCGGAAAAAGCCTGTTGTTAACTTTTCCAGCACTAGTGTATACTAATGACTGGAGTGGCAGGGCAAACAAATGCTTAGCATGTTTAAGGTACACATATATCTTGTGTCTTGCCACCTTTCCCTGTAAGCTGACAGCTTACAAATGTCTTATTGAACTGGATTCCTTAAAATGGAGCAGATACTCCTGGGGAACAATTTTCTGTATTTTATCAGCCTTGCAAAGAAAAGGCTATCAGCCTTGCAAAGAAAAGGCTGTAGGCACTTGTGACTGCTGGTAGAGTCATATTTTAGGTATATATTTTATGTAAGAATTTTACTGTTATCTCATTCCATCTGAGGAGTATATTTTTTTTTTACCTGGGCATACTAAAGACTGACTAGCTGTTTTATTCTGAAGCATTTAAACTCAATAACTACATATAAAGACTTTACTAGATGCTTTACTAATTTATTGTGGCAATGTGGTATTTAGACCACTGTTTAAGTGAAGTTTGCCAGTACAGTTAAAAGAAATTAGAGACACCATCATTGCTAAATCACTTTACCATTCGAAGAAGAACTGTAAACATATGCATTCATTTAATTATAATAGTACCAATTATAAGAGAATTTGTAATGTCGAGAGTAGTAGCTTTTATGTGATCATAATAATGGCATATATTTATCTTGGTTTGGCAAGTTAGGTCTTTCTTTAATAGTTGGCTTTGCTTAAATAGAATGTGGTTTGTTAAAACCCACACTAACCCCCACACCCTTCCATTTGTTATTGCCCAAATAATGAACAATAATCATGTGGTATAAATGATTAATGTATACATGGCTTAGCAAGTATCTTTGAGGTTTAGAAAGTGTTTTTATTTTCATTCTTGCGCCGGACCAAGCTATAGCCCAATTACATGTTATTCTTTGGTATTGGATAGGAAATCTTTTTGCTTTGGAAGAAGTGATAGGAACTTAAAGCCCGCCCGAGTCTGGTCTCTTTGAAGTCAATCGTAATTCCAGCGCCAGGCTCCGGAGAAGCGAGCCCATTGTTTCTGGGGCAGTTTGCTTTGTGCATGTTATCTGCTAAATCACAATTTAATGTCACATGTAGGAGAGCCAGAGCCCTGCATTCTGTTCCTGAGCAATTAATAGGGTCCATGCAAGGAACATCCCATGGAGGTAGGTGTAAGGAGTCTTCCAATTATCATCTCCAGATAAAATAACCTCACTCAGCGGCGCGCACGGCAGCGCCTTTTAACGTGCGCCTGCAACTCCCAGCCCGAAGTTTAGCAAGTTCTGTATCTCGCTTTTATTTACATCTGATTTCTTTGGAGCCTAATCAGTCCCAGTGATAAAAAAAACAAACAAACTCTTCCCTTTCAAGATTAATTTTTAAAGTGTCAGCCATACATGACTATTTTCAACAAGATTACCCCATGCAAATGAAGGAGGCTTTATCTTGGGCGCCGCAGCGAGCGGCACAATGTTGTCACCGCGCCGCAGACAATGCCACCCATTTATAAGAGGATTCAAAGAGTTAAAAAAAACGCATTACTTGAAACTTGATATAAAACCTGTGGCCAAAGCAGGCTATGGGCTGGAGCACTTGATTATTCTTTTATCAATAAATAAGAGTGGCATACAGTTAATTTCAGCACTGTAATTGAGCGGTGCATTCTGGGAGGCTGCAAAGCACTGTAAGATGAGGAAATGTTTTAGAGACTAATCATGAGAAGAAAGGAGCCTTTCATAGCCCTTATGATGCTGTTGTCAGAGCTAAAGGCAGATAATGATTCAGTAATAATGGCACATTGTGAATATTTAAGCTGAAAAGATTGGGACAAAATGAGCAGACATTGTTAGTTTGCTAAACTGAACAGTTGGTCTTTGGGCTCCAAAACTATCTACAACTCAAATTTGGAGCTCAGAAGTTGCAAAATGAAAAAAGAAAGATGTTTCCAGGATGCTGGCCTGGCACGGGGGTTGTGTGTTGAGCCTGCACAGGGCCTCTTCGCTTACTTTGGAAATCTGAAATTGATAGTCGAAGGGGTTTTTTCATGACTCTCTGAACTGACAAAGTACAATACGCTGCAGACTGTGTAAATCTCCCTCCATTTAGGTGCCAGAAGAAATCACTTCAGAAGAAAATCAGTTTTAGTAATGACCTAAAATATTAAATATAGCATGGAGAGTGTCATATTGCAAATAAGTCGACTCATTTGCATTTTGTCTCCGGGGCATTGGTAGTGCTATAAAGAGACATGCAGCTGAATTTATGTACATTGTCTTTTTTCCTCATTACTACATTCTGGATCTGTTAGTTGTCTTTCTTTAAACATCTGTTAAATGCACTTTCATGAAGCCGTACGTTCCCATATGTTTGGGAATGGTATCAAAGCGTCGAGCTTTTGGCCTCCTTTACAACCTTTTGTCTCAGAGAAAAAGGTGGATGAGCTCCGGGGCCGGATTCTGCTGAAGCCCAGGGCCAGAAGCACTGTTGCTTTCTGTAGGAGCCAGATAAGTTTTCTTAAAATGTAAAAAACCAGCACTGATAGGGACAAAGAACATATCAGTCCTGGACCCTGGAATCGATACCTTCAAAGATGTTTAATTTTTTATTTTTTTTTTATAAAAATGAAAATTTAAAAAGAAAACCTACCAAACCCAAAACTTCTAAGGCTCTTAGAAAAACTTTTAGTCTCCATAATTTTCTCCATGTTAAATCTCAGGGAATTCAGAAAGTTTGCCTGTGTGAGGACCGGCAGGAGAAACCATCTCCTGTATTTTTACAGGCACAGTAAGCCCTAATTTATTATTATCTTTACAATGACATAAACTATTCCAGCCCTAGTATTTCTTTTCCAGAAACGCTTTTCATGTGTACTTTCACACAAAGAAGAAGAAACAAACTCCTGCATCTATACATCTGTTTTTCCTTGAGGAAAAGCAATTACTTACAATAAACAGCTTCAAAACTTTAATCAAAATACAGTTAGAAAAAGTTTATCTTTTTGCAAAATTCTTTTTTAAAAACAATCTCCGTGTTTATAGTAACATTCATTTTTATCCATATGCTTTGAATCTGTGTATTTACTTAACTAGGCAATATTTTTAACT
>VZTJ01005975.1:94526-122366 GCA_013397795.1 Orthonyx spaldingii
CAATTTTTTACCCCCCCCCCCCCCCCCCCGTCTTTATTTTTATTGAAGAGTTTCTTACAAAGTCATTTATCTATTAAGAAAAACTTAAAATCCCGGGACCAGGTCCTCCTCTGGGGAAAAGAAGCATTGCTGCAAGAGTCCGCAGGCGCTGCAGTTGTCTGCAATAAAAAGAGAAACCCAGTTTCTTCATGGTTTCCAGGGCCCCAGTCCTGCATACTTATGCACTTACTTCACTTAACTACTGGAAATGAGATCACCCGCAGCTCTGGTGTGAGCCTCTGCCTTGCAGGGAAGGGCTGCACAGGGGGATCGCTTCCGCTACCAAAACAAGCTCCGGCAGACCCTGCCCAAGCCTCTGGTGCCCTTTGCCAGGCAGACAAACCCTGCCAGGTAGACAAGCCCTCGGTGGCCTGGTTTCGCAGCGCTTTGCCGGCAGCTCGCGGGCTTGGCACGAGGCGTACAAGCGTATCAGTGTTTCTGGAGCAGGGACCAAGGTGTGGGTCAGCTCAGAGCAACCCGAGCAAGTCTTTCATTTGGACTTGCATGATGTTACTCCTTCCCCATTTTTCTCTGACTTGTCGGTTTGTTTCAATTCCCCAGGTAAAAAGCCAATTTCAGTCTGAAGCGCTGATTTGATTCAGCGTACTTGGGTTACGTCTAAAGACTGGTAACTCTACTCTTCCCTTAAAGGCTTTCTTTCATTTGCCTTGCAAAGCTCAGCAGTCTCCCTCTGTCTCCCACTCTGCCCTGGAAGCGTATTTGGGGCTCAGTGTCCAAGTGCATCATGGTCAGATTTCAGCCAGCTCAGACACAGTGGTAGGGGGTTCAGAGCTCTGATTTGCCCCAATAACGAGGTCTCAATCATTAAATGAAGTAACACTGCTAAATTCAGTGAAGATCTGGCCCACAGATCCTTTGCCAAATGTAGTCAGATCTGGATGCAGAATTTCAATATCCCTAGTGCCTGGGTTGCTTTTGATCTTCCTTACCCAAGTGATAAAGGTACAAGAAGAACAGATTAGCATTGGTCCATCTTAACGTTTAGGAGCCGTGTTGCAGCTCTAGTACAAATTGCAGCAGTACGTATAATCCATACTAATAGCTCCCTGCAGCAGGGAATTCAAGGCACAAATTTCCCCTTTGCTGCCGTCATCAGAGCCTCCAGTTCACGCCATCAAGAGAAATTCATAATTGTCAAGTGCTCAGGCGACCAAGTCGGCACAGGACAAACAACAATCCCTGATTTGTTTGTTCCGCCCTCTCTCTTCCTCCATCCAGACCATCCGAGTTGTCTGAGAGCACTTCACATGTTGCCCTTGGCCGAGGACAGCTCTGCCTGGAGCATGTCCAACTTGGCGTGGAGACGTTCTAATAAAGCTCCCAATGATGCTTGTTGCCAGTGAGGAGGGGGATGAGGAAGGTGAAGGAAAAGATGGCGCCAAGGTCATCGTATTTTGGCCTATAGCAATGTGCTTTTGCAAAAAGACACGTTTCTCTCCCGAATTTACTCTCGAACACCGCTCTTAACAATGGTGATGATAATTTCATCAGTGTCGCTGATACTTGATATTTCTCATTTACATTGCATGTTTCATCTTCAAGGCTCTTGAAGTAATGAGCTAATCCTCACAACATCCCTGTAAATATTATTCCCCCCTTAAAGAAACTGAAGCAAGGAAGTTAAGTAAATAATACGCTATTTATATTATGATGGCTTATAGGGGTTCTGGTGAAGGTCAGGTCCTCCTTGTACATAGACATTATATAAATAAGAATCTATATAAGTAAACTACTCCTTGACCTGATGAGTTCATACTTCAAATATACAAAACAAGCAAAGAATAGAGGGAAAGGAGCCCTATCAAAACCCCAAAATGACAGGGAGATTAAGTGATTGAACGGAGGTAGTGCCTGGAGACTTGGGCTGAAGGCAGCTCTGAATCCCTCTCTGCTGCGTGTATTTGTCCTTTCTGAGACGAGAATTGTAAAGCCTGGATTAATAGAACTTACTTTTACTAGCAGGTGACACACTTGCCTTGAAAATGTTTAAAAGACCTCCATTTTAATGAAAACATATTAGTATCAAGGTTTATATCCATTATAGATTAGAATGACTTGTAGGTGACCCAGGAATGGTAACTCACTCCTAGCTCTTAAAACTGCTTTTGGAAAAGTTTGTAGTATTCTCTTTTGGCCTTTTTTAACTGCTGAAGAACTATAGGTAACAGTCCATTACAGCAAAACTGAGGCTATTGTCTTAATGTTGCTCCCAGCACTCAAAACTTCAGTGTCCTGCTCATGAAACAGAACGGGGTTTCAGTGGGTTGAGGGTCAGCAAGCACACTTTTTTCTGGAACTGAGGAGAATTATTTCTTGTTTCTCATTAACTGAGGCTTCAGTTCAGCGAAACACTTAAGCATTTACTGAGCTTTCAACGGGAGTCCCATTGCTTTTAATTTAGAAGAATTTACCTTTGTCACAACCTCTGCTTAGAGGCAGTGGCATGTAAGCACCGGCTTAGAGTTCGGCATGTGTTAATTGTTTAAATATGTTTAGCCCTTTCCCCAAAGCTGTTGTGAATGTTTAATGCAGTATTTACACTAGCCTTAGCACAAGGACTTGCGCTGTAGGATTGATGCTTAAACATATACTTGCTCTCGAGTATGTGTCAAGTGCGTTGCTTGAATTTTTAAATTTCTGTTGGGACTTGACTTGAAAGTTTTTAAGGGAAAGAACACTTCAAGAGCAAAATGTGATTTAACATTTAATAAAGGCAACTATCTGCTTAAGCCACGGAGTAGCTGGGAAACTGAGAGAAGCCCTGAACATCTGTGTGGTGGCAGCCGTGCAGGACATGGCTAAAGTGCTGCTCAAGCGCCTGACACCTCACCACAAATGCAAGTTCTGGTGTGCTAAGAGCTTAAATACTGCCATGAGTAGTTACCCCTCAAAAGGAGTACGTGTGGAAAAAATGGCATGTTTGGTGCTTTAGGAGTTAACAAAAGTAAGGGCAGACCCACTTAGAGAAAGGCTGGGGGGATGTGTCACTTTTATGCAAGGATTCATTAAAAAATATCATTAGCTTATTTTAATATAGTTATCTCGTTCTTATTTAAAGGAAGAGGTTACGTGCAGTATATTTGGAGGATGATTTTATTTAACACTTGGATGCATTTTGCTCTAAAATGAATGCTTGCTCAAGAGTCTAAGAAGGCTTCATGGGAAGAGCAAAGCAATCTAAGCCATATGTATTGGGCAGTTTGCCAGTTGTTTGCCAATATGCCCAGGCCACCTGGCTATATATGCAGCCAAGTATGCCATTCTGACTAGCCAGCTTTAACCTTCAGGCTGCTTCTTTTTCAGCTCTTAGGAAACTCTAAAGCCCTCCAAAGCGCGCTGTGTTTCCCCCATGCCAGTAGTTTGTGTGCATCCAGACGCAGGCTGCGCGGCCGCCCTGACCAGACAGCTCGCAGCACCCATTTTCAATGAGTTCGCCTTTTGTCTAGAGAGCGGTTCAGTAGCGTTGAACCCGGGCCATAAGATGAGTCTGGAGATAGCAGACTGAAACCTTTACCCATATGCCATAGTTAGACACTTTGACTGACAAGCCACAGTTTTTGTTCCCAATACTGTAGAGACACTGTTTTACGGGTGGGGTTTAGGCAGGATTTTGTTTAATGTAGTTCACCACTATAATTTCTTTTCCTGAGTATTTGCATGAATTGTAAGAGAAGTGAAGCATTTAGCATAACTCAGGCGTTAATGGCATATTGTTTCATTATTGGGGTAATTTATTTAAATGTTTATTCATTAAATTTTACTCGCAGCCAAAAATATCTCAGCATTCTATTAATCTTTAGTTACATTTTGGGTTGTGGGCAAAGCTTAAAACAAGTACAGTATCCATGGCAGCAATTTAACATTTAGTAGATATCAGATATAATTAAGCTATTCTAAATATTGAAATTAAGGTAGGGAGGAAAAAAAAAAGATTATATTCAATTCAGTAAACACAGCATGGGAAGTTTTGGTGCGGCAGCCAGCAAAATCTTTAACTGCATCCAAAGTAAAGGGTGTGCAGTCTGCAGGAATTGTCTTCTGTTTTAATGGAAAGGAGTTTAGGAATGTGATAACGTGGGGACTTTCCCTCGCTTTATAGCTGTTGATAAATACTGTGGGAGAGCTGCGTTTGCGGGCTGGGGAAGGCAGCCGTGCTTCTCTGGGACATGTGCTCACTGCCTGCTTCGCTTTATGGAGGGACTCGTATTTTTTGGCGAGCACATGCGCTACAAAAACTTTCTGTGCTCTGATCTGGAAGCAGAGCCTGCGGTTCAGATCGGAAAGCTCCAGGCAGAACTCGCTCAAAATGGCCACAGTTTCCTCCCTTCGCACACCGAAGCCATAAATCTGACACAGCTTCGTTTCAAAAGATCCATGAACCTGAGGGCCTGATATTTGAAACCCAACTTCTCCGTTTGCAGGTGGGATTATTCGTGGAAGTAAGCGAGAGCACGCAGGCATCTCGCCTCCCGTCCGATCCCCCGCTCAGGTGGCAGCAGGACTTTTTTCACAGCCTGCAAAGCCGGGCATGGAAAAACTGACACCCTCCCTTATTTTTTTAGGCACAAAATTGAAGGTTAAACAAAGGAAGGGAGGTTAAGACTTTTGAAAAAAGAAAAAAATTGGGCCCCGAGGGAAACTTTGCCAAGTTTCCCATGAAGGCCGAAACGAGCAACTTTACGAGGGAAGTTTTGCCGCGCTCGGCTCGTTGCACATTGTTCCCATCGCTTTGAAAGCCAGGCTGCTCCCGCACCGCCACCTGCGCCCGCGCCGCTCCCAACAAAGGCAGCTCGAGATCAAACGTGGAGCCCACCGGCGCTGCGATTTAATCCAGCAGGGTTTGCTGTTGAGTTGCATTGAGGTATTCTTTGTCCCTACAGGCGTGCTGCCTTTGGGGAGTCAGGCATATTGAATTGCTTTAAATCAGAGCCCACGCTGACATGCGCAAGGTATACTTTTTTGGGGAGGCCCGTCTTGGGTTTCCTCCGTGAAGGAACATGTTGTGGATCTGTGACTTATTAGCGGAGCGTTGGAGCCAGAATCGCGCGGCATCGGTGACATGTTCGATAAAGGCCCAGGGAAAGGCGCTGTTGCAAATGCACAAAGACAGACATAAAGGGAGTGGGAAAGTGTCCCGGTGGGCCTTGCAGTCTGGCAGGTGAGATGCAGCTGCAGCCACCCCATCTGTGCTACCTTGGCCTGCTATGGCTGTCAGCATAGGTAACTTGGGCTATGATGGGAGAAGCAGAGCAGAAATTGAGAGAGAGAATAAAAATTAAGGTTAAAAGGGAGAATAATGTTCTATGGGCATTTTGGGGATACTAACAGGTCACAAATTTTCACTTTAAGCGTTCACTGGGTCCCATTTTGTGTATTGTACTAATACATGGCTGGACAAATACACCCACTACAGTTTGTATTGTTTGTTTACTCAGCCTTGTATCCATCTCTGGTGATTTCCATGTAAAATTTAATCTAAGTGATGGGCTTTGGGCCCCATATTAATGGTATCTCTCCTATCACACACACTTTGCCATTGTAAATCTGTTTATTGTTTTTCAGCGTGGGTGTGCGTCGTGCACACCCGCATTCTTTCTACATTGTTACTCTCTTATTGTCTTTTTATTTATTTGGACCCGGTTTTGCTTTCAGATAAAAAGATTAGTCGTAAATAGCAGCTTTGTCATCCAAGAATTTCCAAGCACTTAAATTTTGAAAGGTTGCTCATGAAAAGTTGTTAAATGGGAGCATTATACTACGGTATTATATTTATAATGTTAAGTATCCGCAGTTTAGTTTGATTGTTTCTCGACAAAGCTTTTCTGCAAAAAGGACTGAGAAAAATGAGGACTGTGTATACTCCACAGCTATACCAGCCTCTGAGGACCAGATTGCTTTTTTCTTTCACCATTTCTCACCATCTTCCTCTTCCAACAAACCTTCCTCCCATTCCGACCACATAATGTATTGCAAATATGCAAAAACACTAAGGGCTTAGTTCCCCTCTGCTTGTAAACACAGCACTCCCATTAGCAGTGAGGCTGCCCATGCCTTTCAGGGGGAAAATGGACTCTGAAATGCTTGGGAGAAAGAGCAAAGCTCTCATTCATGTGTCTTGGGTTGAAAAATTGATCCTACTCTGCTTATTTGCACCTCCATGCCAAAAAAAAAAGTGCTGGTGTACTGGTCACAAGTGCAGATGAAGCAAACTAATACGGATTTCCGTGGTCTAATAACAAACAGGGATGTTCAGACGCTGTTGCCAATTCTGCATGATTGACTGTTAAGTCCAGAGAGACAACCCTGTCCCATTGAAATCAATAGGATTTTTGCCGTTGGCTTTCCTGGGACAAAGATTTCATTTCCAATAATCCACCACCTGATTTTAGGCATGTCATTTAGTAACTGATTCGCTGCCAATTTACAGGAGAAACTTCCCCTACTGAAGAATGTGCTGCCTTTTTCTCTTTTCTTTCCTCCCCCCACCTGCTTTTTTTCCCACTGGCTTTCCATTTAGTAATAGATCTTTCACAAAAGGTATCCATTTTCCTTTGCATTTTTTGTCTTGTTTTGGTTTTGTCTGTTGGGGTTTTTTTTTGTTGTTGTTTTTGTATTTTACTACATACCATAACATGGGAAATGGTCCCTCCAGGCATGACTGTTTGAGACGAGGATGTGGTAAGTTGAGGATCTATGTTGTTGTGTTGGATTTCATCACGCCTCCACACATCCTTAAAGCACTGTGACATGCACTGACTTGGAACAACTAATCCACACCTGGTGACAGGCTACATCACCGTGGCTTAAAAAATTTCAGCCTCTTCCCTCGTGTACAGGAAGGGGTCATGTTCCCCATGCCTGCCGCAGGATGCTAACAGATATAATAGTCAGGACAGGGAAACAGAAGGATCTGTTAAAGGGAGTTGTCATGATAAACAGGTGTGATATTCAGGTTGCTACTTCAGGGAATCTCGGGAAAGGAAGCTGGGTAGCCGAACCCCAAGCAGATGGTAGGGTTTGTCTTTGCAGAAGGCACAGCCTGAAACAAATTTTGATGCGGTTACACTGAGGCAAACCAGGGTTGACTCCACAGGGTGGTTTAGGGCTGTAATGGAAAACAGCACAAGCTCCATAACTTCTTAGAATTTTGTCTTTAAATTTTAGGTTGCTATAAAGCTGATAACCTTTAAATGAATGTGAATGACTGCAGACGTATTGGACAGCCCTGTCATGGTCCAGACTCTTTTGGGTGCATAGGTTCTCCACCAGTGCCAGGGCTTGGATTAATTATTGGGCTCCAGTTAGTATGTGACTGCTCACACAGATAGGCATGTTTGAGAGTTGATAGTTAAAGTTTGGGATTCACAGGCAAGTATAAGTCTACGAAGGGTCTGCCTGTGAAAAACTTTTAAAGTCAGTAACTTGAACAACCCTGCAAAAAAGAGGAAAGACAAACAATTCTCAAATAGAATATGAATTAAGGCAAAACATGAAATTAATAATAATGGAAGGCAAAAACATGTAGTGTGTTAAAATAATAAGTCACTTTGTGCATACACAAAATTTATTAATTTACAGTTGTGTTTCTGGAGGCAGCATTTCTGTTCCTAGCTCTCAGTTACTTCAGTATAGAAAAATGTCGATTTCCACTAAAATTCTGTCAGCATTGATATCAGTTTTATCACAGTTATTTATAACCCATATACCAACCTGAATATAATTAACTGTATGTAATTTGTAGGGCTTGCCAAATAGCGAACAGTTATTTGCTACCCAAAGTATTTGTGTAATTAAAAAAATGTCAGCTAGTGTATTAGAAACATTTCATACAGCTGGCTAAATAGTTCAGAACATATTGGTGAATAATATATTAATTCACTGATGTACTACATATTGAATAAACTGTTTTAATAAGTTAAATTGCATTTGGCCCATTAGAGTTGACTCCGACTCTGAAAAGTATTGAGTTGAAGGGAGCTGAGGGCACGACAGAGGAGGCTTTATCAGGTTGTTAAATATTAGGTCTTGTGAGTACAGCAGTTAGGGGGACACTTAGGAGCACTACTGAATGAAGAATACAGTTCTCCAAGACATTGTTCTCCCGAGGTCATTCAAATGTGGTAACTGGAACCTTTGTTAGGCATAAAAGTACTTTTGTACTTTTGCAAAATCAATACGGTGTCGTTAATGTGAATTTCTCTTTCCCAGCCTGTAATTACTAAGGTCAATATTACACAGTCATTATTACATAAAAATAAAAAAAGTTCCCACCCTGTATCTAATCAAATTTCAGGTTCTGTGTTCTGTAAGTTCATGTTATAACTTTGCCATGTTAATGAGGAGTTTGTGCAGCAGCACTGGCTGCGCCGTGCAGCTACATTGTGTAAGTGCTTTCCCATATGGTGAGCCGTGCCTGCAGCAGCATATAGCACTTCTGTCTGGTGTCGTGCTCCCCTCTCCCCAGGTTTTATATGCCTAATTCAATACCAAGGCAAGTCGAGTTAAAGGGGAAATCGAGCCCCTGCCTTGTGGCCCCTCTGCTGGCTGTCTCACTGTCCTTTACCTGTGAAGATCCTAAGGCAAGAGGCCTTGGGAATGAGTTTTTGTCAATGTTTTAGGTTGGTATCAATTCCATGAAATGCACAAGAGATTTCGTGGCTTCCTATTGTGCTTCTATACTCTATTCAGAGCAGGGAAGCAGTAAATTTAGAGAAATAATAAAATGAGTTTCTGTGTTCTCAGTATTTTTAATAAAAATCAGTAATTGGCGTATTATAAAGTCATAAACTGGTACAATTTTTACTGCAATGTCCATTCAAAGGGGGCTCCTGGATCATGGCAGTGATAAGCAGGCAGGGCTGTCTGTTGGGTTACTTATCCATGGCACCAGGATTGTCTGTTGTTCAGATGTGTGAGCTCCGGCCTCGGTTTCCGTTCACGGTTGCCGTGTATCATCGCAAGAGTGATGATAACGCCTCTTCAAGGTGGCATTATAGTGACAGTTTAACATGGCAAACTTCTGCTTGGCAAACAGACAGCGACTGTTAGCCAATATTGGCTGAGACTCGCTGATGATACCACGTAGTGTATCCTTAAAGAGGATAGTTCTTTGGACTTGATCCCGCTCCGTTTTCTCTCATGTGCCTCTCAGTCCAAGGAGGAGAAAAGAGAGCAGATAAATGTATCGACCCTCCTTTTTATGGCTGCGTTCGCCCTCCTTTTTACGGGGGTATGTGGAGGAATGGTTTCCAAATATAGGCTTTTTACTGCCTTTCCTTCTAGGAAATGGTCTGGAGTTTGCAGAGTTAGAAACTGTGCTTCTGAAGTGCTAAAAGGGGGTTTAGCATAATGCTTATCATTGGGAGCTGTTTCTTCTTCATGAGAGACTCAAGAGAGTGCATCCCAGTGAGCCCTGCCAGGCAGGATGACAATCTCCCTCTGGCGGGTTTTTGGGTTAACCAAGTTAGGGTAATCTCTGGCCTGTCCTCAGTAACTCAGCCCTGAAACTCTACAGCTGGAGACCTCAAACATTCCTATTCCTCTGCCCAAATACACTGTCATATCCGGCTTTACCACTAGAGCACAAAATCCAGCAATCCACATGAGCTGCTTCTCAATCTCTACTGTTAACTTCTAGTAAATAATGCATTTAGGATTATTTAAAATAGTTGCATTTTTACCACGTAACTTCATTACGATGCTCTCTGAATGCCTGTCAGTGAAATAACTGTGAATTTTAACAAGCATGCTTTAAATAGGCTGCTTTTATGTATAAATGCAAGTTAACATCTTAACAGGAATTCCATTTTAGTATCTATCGTAATGTTTTGATGATCCCTTCTGATACCTTCTGTGTATTGAGAGTCTCATTCCTCAAGTAACATTGTGTTGTTAAAAGGTTATTCTTATTTTACAACCTTCTTTTGTGAGCTTGGTGATGCCAGTAGAAGCGTATGGGCCCCATTTCAGACAACGGCCACTACATGTCCTCAAAAAAATGGGGTGTGCAGGTGTGCAGACATAGTTTGCCAATTGTATTGAGACCTCTTTGTAATTCCTGCACAATTTTTCTCTCTTGATCTAAGCTTTTGGACTCCCTTCTGGCAACTGGAGGGCTCGGTGCGTTCATTTTTGTGTGCTTTGGTCCCAGGCTGCTGGGCATGTGGACAGGTTACTACGTGGGTGGAAGCGGAGTCACGCCGTGCTCTGTTCAGGAAAGTAATTTCTCCAGAGCAACTTTGTCTTGGTTTGTTTTGGAAGGAGCCGTCACGGATCTCGGCTTGAGGCGAAGCTGTCAGGGTGAGGGTCATGATGAGCTGTACGATAGCGGTGAGGCTGCAGGAAAGCCGATGTCACGAGCCAGAAGAAGTGCCAGCCTGAAGCCGAGCAGATTTACTTTATCCCCACCACAGCTAAAGTCAGATTGCCGTCTTTACTGCTCCGACGGGAATTTGCCAGCCCTTCTTAGGTGCCACCCCAGACATCTCAAGAAGATGCATCTTGCCACGTGCCCTGTCCCAGCAGGAATGAGCAAGGACTATTCTGTTTTCCAGAAATACATTGCAAATTGTTGGGCTAAAATAGAATGCGTAAGTAAAGCTTAGAGGTAATCTCTACTTAAGCATTGACCCTGGGCCTTAGATTTATAAGCTTATTCCTGCTGTCCCACCATAAAATTAAAATACCCACTCGAACATGCAACATTTACATAATAGTTTGGTGCAGCTTTATGAATGTATGTGCTCATATTTTTCCGCTTGCTGTAAAAAAGAGAGTCCTGAGGACTTGATTCAGCCTGGCTGTTCCAGTGCACTGCAACTTGATCCTGGTATTGCAGAAGGTGGACTCATCGCCGGGGGAGAGTCACATCACTTTCTTGGGAATGCCATGAAGAAAGCAGCTGTAAAGTGTCTACAGGACTGCCCAGCGAGCAGCTGCCTCCCGGGTGTCCTGGCCATGGCCCCATAGCTCTGCCTCCTCTTCCTCCAGGGGGGAAGATGGGGGTGCCTCACACTTGGGCAGCACCCACTTGGGGCAGGACAGCTGCTGCTGGGAGCTGGCACCAAAGTTTTTGTCCTTCAGGGACCTGGAGATGAGCAGAACCCTCTAAAGTGAATAAACAGCTGCAAAGTGAGTTTTGCAATAAAACATGTAAAATATGTACTACATTAAAAAGAAAGTTATTAAAAACTTAAGATAAGATCAAAACGTTCCAGACGTTATGGTCTGTTCCTGCAGAGTTGTGTAAAAAATGCTGGAGCTTTACGAAGGGGAGCAGCAGAAGAGTTCAGATATGTCAGATACTTTGGACCTTGTAGCCCATTACTGTAACAAATTAAAAATAACAGATGATGGTCTAACTCTGAGATTGTAGCACAGTCCTGGTTTTAAAGGCAGAAAATGTTTCTGATTTTTCACAACAAATTCATCAGGTTTTTGCAGAAGATTTTCAGAGGTTGCTTGAGTGCTTTGCTAACATTGTGACTTTCAGTATAAAATATGCACTAGGATTTACACCCTAACCATACACTTTATAATTGGAAAAGGGTGTTCCTGTGGCTGAGATTCAGCTGCAAAATCCATGGGATTCAGAACCAAGCTTTCATTTTGAACTGGGGCCATGCAATCTCCAAATTAAACACAAAAATACTAGCTAAGAGATGAATATAATGAGTGGAACAGATGATCTGCAGCAAACATGAGATATTTCCTTTTAAATTATGAATCATCAAAATCACACCTATAGTTATTATTTTCCCAGTCTCCACGGAAGGTCAAAAATGCTTTCAGCTACATGGATGCAAATCTAGAATACTTTCAGCAAAGTTACCGAAACACACAGCAGACTGATTGCGTTGATGAAGAAAGGGAGATGAAAGATATATGGCCTTTTTAACACCTTCTTTCCATAGTGTGAATTGTTTTAAGGTTTATTTAATCCTAATTATATATATATATTGGGTTTTGAAAATAATTTCTTTTAAACCTGTTGTTGCAGTATATGATCAAATGTTTTAAGGGATGAGTTTGGAACTTGCCAATTACAAGAAGCACCTCTCTAAATTGCCCAACTATAAAAGTCAGATGTCCTCGAATAGCATTTGAAAAGACAACCATGTTTTTCTTTTTTAAGCTGTGCCATATCCTCCATATCTTACTGTCAAGAAGCTTCTTTTGGGACTGAGATGGGTCATGTTGGAAGTCAGTGGCTAATCAGCTCCCACTGCACACTGTCTGCTTTCAGCTTGAATTATCTTAGGCAGACATCCTGGCTAGCTGCAACACAAACCTCTGATGGCTTAAGCCTGAGAAGACCTGAGTTTGGCAGCCACTAAGTTGGCAATGAGGAGAAGGAAAGAAATCCTATCTCTTCTGGTGCTTTTCCCGTCTTGGTTTCCCCACTAGAAATCAATAGGGAGGTCGATAGTTGGTTTTGAGTTGTTCACCACATGCTGGAGTTTTCTGATGTAAACCTTGGGTGTCTGGGTTTCAGACGCTCTAATGTGTCAGGAGGTTTGATAGCTGCCACTGCCATCCCAAGTTACACTTTATTTCCAGTGACAGCCTTTGTAACATGAGAAAGGGATGAATTCAACAGTTAGAAGTACAGATCAATCTTAGGCGCTCACTGCTTGGGAGGAGGGGACAGGTTAAAATTTTTAGAGAAATTGATTATTTTAGATTATTAGAGAAAATTTTTTAACTATATGCTGAAAAAATGCTGTGTGAGATAGTGCTACATGTTGGTAACATCATTTTCCCCCAAAGATATATTTGTCATCATTCAAAACTCCATAAGCATTAGGTTTCTTTGGTCACCACTAAGTAGAAATTACTCAGCATGAAGGTATAATGGCTGGGGAAAGTATTTATTGATTAAAAAGCTCCCATTCAGGGTTCTTTTGTTAGCACTTCCATAACCAGAACAGCTAAGATAGTAAGAATACTGCACAAATGGTATTTTACAACATACATTTTCTCTGTTGATGTGAAGGACCTGAATCCATCAAGGAAGCTTGAGTTGTGGCAGGAAAGCTGGAGTTTTGAGAAATCTGCAGGTCTTTTCTGCATTTATTGAGTCTTACATGCACTGGTACAGGAGTAATCTCCTGTGCATCTCTGTAACATGGATTTGTCTTTTGTGACAGTGGTTTGATGTCATTCTACTTCTCCTGCTCTCGTTTTCTGTCACACCTCCTCTGCAAAAACACATTTGCCCCCTTGCTTCTTGAGTAACTTGGTTCTTTATTCCTGAAGAACGTGTCATTGGTGGGGAAGGTTGCTGCTATCATTCTTCTACTGCAGATTTGGAAAAGGGGTAGATGGATGTTCACCACATAGTACTTCCTCTGCCACAATAAGACATCAGTCTTTAATTCATCTTCTACTCTCATTATTCACACCAGAAGAAGTTCTGTCCTTGGGTCTACACATGGGCTTCATCAGTTGGCTTCTGTGGAAAGCAGCTGAAAACTAAGCCTGGCCTATTCATATTTGAAAAGCACAGTCCAGTCCTCCCAGCCTTTTTACCAACATATCTGTCAGTAGCCTTGGCAAGCATTTCAGTGAGGGTGTCCATAGATTCTGAGGAAAATGCTTAAGCTGTCCTGCCTTACACAGATATTAATTGCAAATGTGATTTTTAGATCTAGGAAAATCAAAATGCTTAAAGTGGACCTAGAAAAGTCTTTGAAAATTGTGACGATACATTTTTCATATTACCAAAATGACACTGTTATTTAAAGCACTGAAACTGCTTTTTGAATTCTATCTCAATATTTAACCAATAATATTTAAAGATGTGCACATGAAGCGAGTATCTTACCCCAGTACACTCTTAGATATCAATCATGCTGTATTAATTGAAAGGATTTGGTCTAATCTCATAAAGAAACAGGCAAACTTGGCTTTTCTCTAAAGTAAAAATATATCACTCATGTCATCCATTACTGTGCTATAATTATGGTAAGTGAAGCAGAACAGAATCGATGGAGCAATTTATCAATGCATTCCCAACTATTCCTGCACAGCTGACGTCATGCGGCTGCAGATACTGTCCTTCAATATAAAAGATATCCAGCAGTGTCAAGACTTTATTCTGATCTACTCCAGCATAATATTTTCATATTTAATATTGTCATTTCAATTATGGTTTAATTAATTTATTTCATTCACTATGAAATTACACTTAATTAGTTGGCTTTTAATTTTTTTCCCCCCAAATTAAAATTTCAAAAGGGCAAAAAAAAGAGGGAGAATAAAAATCCCAGACATCATTTAATTCACACTTCAAGGTCAAAAACCCCTTATAGCTTAAACTTTATGCTAATAGAGCATAAACTTGATCTTTTCTGTTCCACTCTAAATTATTTCAAGATAAGAAGCAGAATATAATGTGTGTAGTAAGCATTTCCAATAGACATTTGTCTTCAGATATTAAATACTTCCCCAAAATGTCATTTTAATACTCGGATACTGTTTAGTACCTTCAAATATTTGCCTTTTTGCACACTCTGTTTTCCAAGTGTTGAGTTTTACCCATATATTATCTTTTTAAGTTTTATTCAAATAGGCTGACAGAGTTAGAGCCTCATGTAGACTAAACTTTAGTGCAGCAGTCCTGGAGATAGCACTGTTTGTTCTGTAGAAACACTCACCCCACATTCCTCCTCAAGTTATTAAATGTGTTTACACTACATTAAATATGAAAAATGAACTTCTTCAGCAAAGGGATTGTTTAAAATACTGGGAGAAATATGGCTGGAATACCTTGCTGTACGCCCTGGCCCCGAGGAGCAGTACCGAGGCACTCCTCTCGGCTTCTCACAGCATTTTTCCTACTCTTGGGCCAGAGCAGTTTCTGACAACCATGCCTTTCTTCATCTGGCACCAAGTCTTCCTTGGGATTTTGGCACTGTCACAGTGAAGGGTGTTTGGTCCAAAAACACGCCGATCTCGCAGGGTGGGGAGAAGGGAAGTGTTTGTTTACAGCTCGCCCCGCCATCGGGCTCTCTCAATAAACCAGCCTTCCCTAAGATGTCTGGCTGCTGGGATGACTTTTTTCTCCTCCAACTTTTCCTTTTGTCTCTGGGAGAGGAGCACATGGAAAAAAGTTCATCAGGAAATTAAAGCTGCGAAAGTAGTTTTTTCTCACACGACAGCTGCAGGTTTACGTGTTGTTGTGTACAGTCCCCCTGTCATCCCATTTCCTCCTTTGGAGGGGCCTTTGCTCCCAGTGGGGTTCCTGGGGCCTCGTTAAACAGTGATGAAAGGCAACGTGTCTTCTGTGCCCCAACATCCATGGGGTCCCTGTTCCACAGTGTTCCCGTCATCAGGACCCCTTCATGGCTGCCTTCGTGGGGCTTTTCCAGCACCGTGCCCTGGAAAGGGTTAAGGTGCCCAGGCGGCCCCATGGAAAGCACAGTGTCTGTCTCTCCTTAAAGATGTACTTATAAACACCTGCGGGGTGGATTTCTGAAGGGTGAGTTTACCTGATATTACACGGCATTGTTTAATTTGGACTATATTTAACCAGCGCTGTGTTGAAACAGTGTCGGCGAGCTCTGAGAGCTTGCCAGGCACATTCTCAAAATGGTTGCCAAGCTGTAAGATGGCTGCCAAGGTCTGACTGCACTGAACAGGTCCAAAATGGTGACCAACTTCTCACAATTTTCCTGCCGATTTATTTTTTTTTTTTGTATGTGCGCGTGTGTGTGTGTTTTGTTTTCCTTCCCAAAGTAAGGAAGATGCCGGACTTGGCACCGGCCTCTTGGCACTACGATTTATAGTGTCATCCAGAGATTCAAGTAGTTACTGTGTTCTTGTTTCACAGCACTTGGCAGAAAGCTGCCGAGGGGAGGACGTGAGGTGAAATAGCCGGTGTAAAATAACATCAGCGTTTTCCTTCCTTGGCTAAAAAGTACCAAACACGTTGGGAGTGAAAAAAAAAGTTAAAAAACCCAGCGTGGAAGGTAGGCTATTTGGAAAGAAATCAGCAGAGAGCAGCTTTGACCAAAGCTCCAGNTGTGCTGTTAGCATAAATTAAAGAAAAATCCAAATCTCTGCATAGGAAGGAAAATTTTTATTGCTTTAAGTATCTTTTAAGGAGATATATATATATATATATTTTTTTTTTTCCCCTGCATTTGTTTACTGGAGTTTATAGCAGTTTCTTTCTGGCAGTTGTGCTACTTAGCAGATTGAAATAAAATCATAAGGGTGAATTAAAACACACTGCTGTTAGTGCTGATTAGAATTTTAGCTTAGTGTAAATACCGGATGCAGTGTCCAACTTTTCAGGGACTTGGCATAGACTCAACAGGGATCTCCGGGCTGCACAGGAGACAGTGTGTGCTTGCAAGCTTTTTAAATACTTGGATAGGTGAAACTCACTGCTTCTGCTGGCGTGCGAGCTAATTTGGTGTCTGTGTAATGCATTATGTAGTCCAAGGTGGCCCTAAAAAAGAAAGGAAAAAAGCAAAGCATAAGAATAAAAGGCAAATAGTTCAATCTAAGAACTTTAAATGCATGGATTTGTATTTATATGCTGACCATCCCATGCTAAATGCTTGCGTGTGCATACCAGCAGTAAATATAGTCCCAGCTACTTTTTGAATTGCACTTGAAATTAAACAGATTGCCTAAGGACAAGTAATTTTGAAAATACTAAATGGTCCTCTATACAGCTGGAAAATATTTGTAGTTACAGTAACAGAATGGTAGAGAGAGGCTTTTGTTCAATGCAAATACCTACATTCAGGTGGATTATATTAGTAAAAACTCCATTTCTCATAGTCTCACTCTCAGCCCACGTGTCAACTTTCATCTGTTAGGAGTTTTCAGGGTCTCGAATTACCTCGGTAAATTTTCCCCATTTAAGTCCACAGTGGAAAATCAAGTATTCTCATCCCGGGTGATGCGACAGCTTCCCTCCACCCGGTGTTTGGGAGGTATTAAACCAGCAACAGGATCCACACCTAAATCCAAATGCTTCATCTCTGCTATTGCACATCCTCTGCTAGTGCTGGGTCAATGGGCCACATCATTTCTCCTGAAGGAATGGCAGGACCCCGAAATCTACTTTGCCTTTATCCATTTGCTTGAGGAAATTCATATGGATGCAGATGTCTTTTGCAGCAATGTTTGCTGTTTATATCCACATTTCTCCCATAACCTATTCCTTTATGTCTTCGTAGAGGTTATAAACATCCCTTTAGTTCAGATTTGCCCTCTTTCATTGGCAGCCTATACTTCCCTAGTACTTCCTTAGACCAGAGTATTATTTTTAATGATGTAATTTGAACTCTTGATTCTGTGGTGAAAAGATGAGATTAAGACATACAACCTCTGAAAAAAGTACTGGATACTGGTCAGGGCACATGGAGTTTAATTGAGCCAGAGGCATTTATAAAATATCCTAAAATATCTTTCAGGATATTTTCACATTATACATTACCAAAATTTAGAGCACTTCAAAATCAAGGGAAAAAAAATCAAGAAAAGTTTTGCTTATAAATGTAATAAAAAAAAAAAAAGTCTATAAACTCAAAGAGAATCCTCTTCAGTGTTTAAAAATCTTAGTAAAGATTTTTAAAGAAAGATTGGAACAGGACACTGGTGTCATGTTCTCAACTTCATCTCTCTTTCTGCCACTTTAATAAAATCTTAATTCAAAGGGTAATGTTTCATCTGCTTTAAATAAAAAAGCGCTGTGTTTAGGAGATTCTAAACCTAGCTACAGCATGCACACCACCATAATGTGCATCATGAGTTTTTAAATTGAATTTAGCGGTTCATTCTTGCCTATGTGTTTGAGGTCCAGGTAGACAAACCCTCATCATCTGCTGCAAACCTAATTTTCAATTACTAAATTCGGCTATTTGCTTATTTACATAAATATTCAAACATACCTAGTTTAAAAACGGAACATAACCTTTGAATGTGAAAAATTTGTGAGTCATTAGGACACTTGTAGCTTATCCTAAATTATCTCTGGGCCATTTTATCCCTCATATTAGCGTGGCTCCTGCATGTAAAGATTGTCTTTTGATTTACGCATCAGTAAATTTTCTTTTGGTCTAGGAGGAGAATTAGGTCTGTGGTACTTTTCTGTAAGTAGCCATTATTAGTTCTAGATTCTGATGTCGTTATACTCTTGTATAATGGAAACAACTCTACTGAAACTAATGAAACACTGCAGTGAATATTGTGACACCAGTAGGACTGAGAAGTGGATCAGGTCTTTAGTTTACAACTTTTCAGACCTGCAAATTTATCTCCCACGAACAGCAATGAAATCCTTCAGCAGCTTTTGGCACTTCTGCTTGTTTGTATATTCTTCATGTACACATCATGTGCATCTGTGTGTGTCTGTGTGTACGTATATATGATATGTGTAAAAGTACTTTTTATATAGTAACTTTCTGCATAGGGCAACCCAAACAGCTGTTATTCCTTTTTATAGCTTCTTTAATCTATGTGCCAACAAGTCAGTTTACAAAATCTGTTTTGTTGATGACTGCTGCGATAATAATTGTGGTGTTTTGTGGCTTGGCAAAAGCCTGGGGTCTCCTCCGAGGACTCTTGCCAAAGCCTTTGAAGGGGTTGAGGTGGATTCACTGCCAAAATGAGTCACCACTCTCTATTTTATTTAGTGTCCTTCTGCCAAGGCCTTAGACACTTTCTGTTTTCATTCTTTTGTAGGCTTTCCTTCCCACATTGTGGTTTCCTTCACAGCCAGAGTAATGTGTTTGCCAGCATAGGTGAGAGAGTGTGGCTGACTCTCCAAATGCCACTGCTAGACTCTGCTTAAGGGTTAGTGGTTTAGCTATTGTGCTTTCTCAAAATGAATGTGCAAGATTTAATTATATGCCTATGAATTATAAATTAAAAAAAAAAAAAGGCTGCTGCATCTGATGCAGCACAGTGCAATAATCTAGAGTAAGGTCAAGGGATTTCAGAGGTCTGTCAGTGTTTACTCCTCCAAATCTCTGTGCTCTGCGTCCTTTGAATTATTTTACTTGTGATTGTGCTGGTCAAATCAGAGATGAGCCAATCCTCCAGAATAAATCTTTTTTTTTTTTTTTTTTTTTGCCTGAGGATGGCCTTTCTACTTTCTTCTCCATCCGGAAGCAGATAATGGTTCTGTTCACAGCAGAAAAACAGATGCATGGTAGTTATCCTAACACTTTGCATGTCCCACCCAGATGTCTCAAAAAATTTGAGAAACCAAGATGAATGGATGTGACATTCTGACATCCTTCATACAGATGTGAAAAGTGAGGCACAGAGCAGTGAAGAGATTCAGCTGAAGTCACATAGGAAGTCTGCGTGAGGCCTGGAAACAGAACCCACATCATCTGACTCATTGGCCTTTGCTTTAACCACAAAAACTTCCTTTTCCCCGCTATACTGAAAGTGATATGTTTTGGCCTTATTCTCGATAAAATGTTAGATGTAGAGATGGCCTAGATACCCTTACAGTAAAATGTGTAATTCCTACTCGGGTGATGTTGGATGAGTCATGGCTTATTACAGTATCTGTGGTTTTCTTAGTGCTGTGAGGTTTTGGTTTGAATGAGGAAAGCAATATGGGGATTTCAGTTAACTGCTAAGCAAAATTAGAGTGGAAAAAACACAGAGCAACAGCAGCATTAAGCTTTCCAAACAGATTTTCTGTTCCTCATCAATAAAGTGCTGCGCTCTGAGGTCGGCAGCTGGGTAGCGCAGTACTGATGTGCAACCCTCAGTTTTAAAAGACCTAAAGGAATTATTGTGTTCCCCAAAATCATGCCCTTAAATGACTCTGTGTCCACAGAGGTGGATAGAGAGGTGATCCTGCAGGATTTTGAATGTCACACCTGTTTCTCCAGTAAGGCACTACATGGGAGCTTACAGGTGCTCCTCAGTATTTGCTATCAAGCAAAATTATTCTAAGTGTGTATTTCTGAACATTAAAAAAATACAAATGCTGCCAGACAGTGTAGTCCTTTGTATAGTTGTGGAGTGGAGCCAAATCAGGAGATGTGTTTTCATCCATCCTTTTCAGTGCCATTTGCTGTGTGTTTCCCTCTCTCTTGATTGCTTTCTCCTCTTCTTTGGAGATCAGCACAAAGGCTGAGCAGTTCTCAGTCGTGTTCCAGCTCCTGAGTGATGTAAGTCTTTGCCTGAAAGTCTGCTTTGGGGTGAACTTCACCCATTTTAATCCCAGGAATTTTCTGTGTCCTTAACACTGCCTAGATCTCATATCCCCTCCATACAAGGAAACATTTTAGTTTTCATCCTCACACCTGTACAACTCCTGGGATAACCTGGCTACACCTGACCAGAGTTGCTTAGGCTAAGTTTGGGTTTGCAGATTTCAAACTGAAGCTGTAATTGGAAAGAAGAGACCATTTTCTGTTTTACAGTCAGAATTAAACTCGTGGTTAACGGATTAGGCCGTTCTCTTTTCCATGTTACTCACATGGCTCCAGGTCTTGTGTCCTGAGTAATGCAGTTGGACTGAGGGATTTCCAGAAGGGAAGGGCAGGGAAAGGAGAAAGGGAGAAGAGGAAAGCAAGGGGAAAGGGGAAGGGAAAAAAAGAAAATATCAGCAATTGAGGGAAGATTTTCAGGGATAAATGGTATCCCTGTCCTCAGGCACAATATCAGAAACAATTTTTCTGCCATTCTATATATCAGACACTTCCTTGCTTTTAATGACTCTAGTAATCGTAACTTTAAGAGTTGTGTCCTCTTTTATTCAGAAAATATTTGATGTCCTGTAGTCAGGTAATGATTCAACTCTGTATGGAGTCTGGATGACTGTGACTAAATTCAGTTTTAAGTTAAGGGATGATTTGTACAGTTCAGCCGCAGCTTGCCTAGGTTATCTGTGGGTTATGGAATTGGCTTCACCAGTGACAGCATTAACAATGCAGGCTTTATTTACAAGAGGTTTATAGTGACACCACAACTGATAGAAATCTCTGTAGTTCCACTGGTTTTAATGGAATTATTCCAGATCTTGCTGCAGATCTGATCTGTAACATGGCACTCCACATTTTAAATAACCATTACAGTTTAGAGGAGTTTAAGTAAATTCTGGGACTCAGTGCATAGTTATCACTGGGAGAAACTATTAAGATGCAAACCCCCACTTTTCCAGAGTTAAATTAGGATCTGTATTTGTTAGCAGCAGCTAGACTGAGTCAGCCACACTGGGGAAGATGCAGAGAGACCATATATATTTATTTCCCTTCCCCCTTGTACTGTTTTTAAAGCATTTGCTGAGTTCTGTAGCTCTAATTCAAAATTAGAGAAGTAAAGAGACAGAAACATTTTAACAGCATGTGGTATATTCTCCATCCTGTAAATGCACAAGTTGAAGAAATAGTTGCTTTACGAGTAGAACAGAAAGAAATCTTTCAGTTCAGTAAAAACTTCTAAAACACAATAACAGAGCCTGGACTATATCATATTAGAGAATATATTGCTTACCTCGCTGAAGTAGATTGAGGGTATTCATGACCACTGGTGAATTCCCTGGTGTGTAGTAATCTCTGATTATTTGCACCTGAAATTCTTCACCAGCATAATGTTCTGTAGCTGAGGCTTATATAAAGTTCAGTTTTTATTAATTCAACCTTATAAGCACAGTACTTGGTTCACATTCGTGATTACAATTATTTATTTAAGTAGAAAGAGATATCTAAAAAACACTGTGTGGATTATCCTGAATCTCAGAGGGCTCTTTTATATACAATATTTAATGAGCAATCTACTTTGGAAAATAACTAGATTTATTGTGGGTAGCAGTCCTTTATCCAAGTGATGTGATATAAATACAGTGGAAGCCACTTTTTAAATTATTACAATAATAGGAGCACTGAAAGAAATAATTTTTTTTTTCTTTTGGTATGGCAAGCCATAAAATGTACAATGGTGCAGCAGAATGAATGAGTGCCTGTTCAGAAGGGAAACTTTCTGTGCACCAGAAGGCTAACTGCCGAAATAATGGAGCCATTCACAAATATATTTTTTTGTGTAGCAAATAATAAAATAGTTGGACAATGAAGTCTCCTCAAGTGCATAATAAATAAAGAAATTAACTGAAAAAAAAAAAAAAAAAAAAAAAAAGAAAAACCAAGAGAAATAAAATTCCATCTTCAGGATCATGGTTGAATCAATTAGAAAATATTTGTAAAGGCTGATCCTTTGCAAGCCTAAGTGTGCCCCAAAGGCTGCTGGTGCTCCCAGGATGGAGCCTTTTCTGGACTCTTTAAAGAAGGTGAGCCCCAAGTGAGCATCAGTTCGGGGCACTCTGTAAAAAAGGAAATACTTAATCGAGCTGGGAGTTTCGATCCAGTCTGTCCTGAGCACATAAATACTCAGCCAGCAATTATTCTCTTTCCTGTTCTTCACATTCAGCATTAGTTTTAGGCACTTTTAGATGTGTGCCATTATCTATGCCTAAAACAGGGGGCCAGTACACTACATTTCTTATCACATTGCGTTATTGACACTGTAGTTAGAGCCGAGGTGGTATTTTAAATCTAAATCATATCTTTCTGTACTTTACTTATTTAATAAAGGACTTAGATGCATTTAATATATTCTTTCCTTCAAAGGTTTGGAACGAAACAGAGTGGACAGAATTACCTTATACTTTTTTCCATTTTTATTTACGGCCTTTTGGAGCCAGAGCTCTGAAGATTTACACTTGGCAGGAGACTAAGGTGCTGTGCTTGTCCTGCTCTCCTGGTAGGCCCAGTAAATCGTGAGCTCTTTGAGGCAAGGACTCTCTCTTTGTTCTTTGCTTCAACAGAGCTCAGCAAAATGGAGATCTGCAGGGTGGCAGCCCTGGGCACAGTCCTGATCAAAATTAGTGCTGGTCATAATTAGTCCTGATCACAATTAGTGATCTGGACTTGGCAGTGAGGTCCCTGTGCAGGGGTAAAGGATGAGCCCTCTCCTAGATCACACAGGACCAGTCCATAGGTGTTCTGGCAGCTGCAGGTATGGGAAGAGTTTCTGCTTGGATTATGGTACCTGTGTAAGGTTGAGAAAGCTGCAAAGTCAGATATTTGGTGCATTCACCCCTCCGGTGTCCTTGCTTCTCAGTCTCAGCAGCACAGAGCAAATTGTCCTGGAATACGTCCTGGGTATTGCTCTTGAATAAGGAGTGGCGAAAAACCAGGAAAGGATTTTGCCTAGTGGGGGAGAACAAGACAGTCATAATTTATCGCAGGCTTGCCTGTCATGACTAATGGACTCAGCCCCTATTAACTGAGCTGTGACACCTAAACTGACTATTTTTCTTCAGCTTCTTCCCTCAATTTGGACCAAACCGCATACCTAACAAGAAAGTCATTCTTCTTTTCTCCAGGTTAGACTTTTGGGGTGTGAGATGAAGGGAGACTTCAAGGACAAAGTCACACCCACACACATAGGCCATAGTTGGGGTTACACAGCACCACCACTTCTGCCCACAAGGTTGAGTTTCAGGGCACATATATAAAAATACAACAGTGTAAACTCTGCAGTACCTCTGGCTGCCTTCCCTCCGCTGCTCTTCCCCGCTCCCCTTTGCTATTCCTGTTTTATTTATCCTGCCATAATAAAATTAGCATCTAGCAGAGACTGGGCAAGCTGGAGCTCTGCAGTCGTGTGCTGAGGGGTGGCCATTCCCTGGTTAGTCAGTAGGACAAACATTCCCACCTTACTCACTGGGATGGGCATGGTACATCCACGCATCCATAACATCACAGCTGTCCCAGAACAAAGCAGCGCGGGGAGTTGGGACACATTTGCAGGAAGGCTCTGTACTTGCATGGACTGATTTTATCACAGAGGTTATTTTGGAACTTCTTCAGGATGAGAGAACTGTTGTAAGAGGATGGGCCAGACTTTTCCCAGTCATTGAGTGTTGTCGGGCTCTGCGGTGCCTTGAGGAACTGGAGTTGATAACTAACTTTTTTCAGTTTTCAACACTTATTTTTAGGCTTGGGTTTGCTAAATGGAGAAATTCCTCTTTTGGAACAGGCATGCAATATGCAATTTCTGAGCATGTTCACAAAATGATTTACTCTTGATAGGAAGTTTAAGGGAAAAAAAGGCAGCCTGTTTTAAAGTCTTACATATACTTTTCTAACTAGATCTTGGGCTACATAGTAATTTTAGGAAGGGAACACAGTTCACATTTGAGGACTAAGTTAAAAAACCCTGAGTTTGAAATTCATAGGAGGAGAGAGACATTCCTGCTTTATTCTTATGGTTTGGCATGAAACCAGTCATATGTAAATTCTAATTTGTGCTGCTAAATAGTTAAATAAGCAGATCTAAAGGGTGTAAGGTTCCCAGATCCTTTGTAACATCCCCACACAACTAATTTTATATCTTCTACCAATACATTTCAAATCACTTTTCTGATTGTATTGAAGAAAATGTCTGGAATTTTGATAGGAAGGACTTGAAAAAGATAGTTGAATCTGGATAAAATATTCATAGATATAAGAACTTCTAGTTCCAGGAAAAGGCTGCTGGGTGCCTTCTTGACTGTTCTTCTAATTTCCTAATTTCTGTTTTCCCTGTTTTCTGTGCTGTGTGTTTAAATAAACTCTTCTGGTTCTGTCTTTCACACATCATTGCTTTTTGCTTCAAAGGCTCCTTTTAATAACTTATTCTTTGGTTTAATTTTCTTTTGAACATGAATTGGGCTTCACCAAACACGCTGTGTACAGCTCACACCCACAGATCCTGAGAGCAGGGTTGATTCTGTCTACATGTAATATTGTGTATGGAGTTACTCTTTACTGCATTGGCTGACAGAGTTTCTGTTTTCAAAATAGTTTCCGTCGTTGCTCCGTCTTTTACCAATCCCATGGTTGGGGCTGCAACTTCTCCTCCCTCGTCTTTGTGGAAAACAGACCACACTCCAGGTTTGCACGGAATGGCTTCCACCATATGTTTTTAGTAATTGTATAGTAGGGGAAAAAAAATCACTCTTCCCTTGTCAGACATTTCTAGCAACACTTTTTTTTGTAAAGGGCTTCATCAGAAGTGGCTGAAATTTGAGACTATTCATAGAAATAGTCCTCAGAGAAGGTTAAGTTTGAGAAAGAAAACAGAAAATATGGCTAAGCTGTGATTGAAAAATCCCTCCTGAGCATGTTCGCCGGAGCCTTGCCTTGCACCGCGAGCACTCTTTGTTTTTGTGGCACTGGAAGCAGTCCGAGGGCTCAGCCGGAGGGAGCGGATGCCGTGTGCTGGCGGCTGCCAGGACAGCTTTCCAGAGGGTGTCATTTATTAGCTGCTCTGCTACAAACTTTGCTTTGCACTGGGTTATTTTTCTGCTGTTGCACCTGTGCCCTTTGGTGGGCAGTGGCTGCGTCTGCCGCCTGCTGCATGTCGATGAATCATATGGCACTTTGTGTGCCTCCCTAACTGCATTTCCCTACTTCTAATTTGCTTTTCAGCTTTGAATTTTTATACTTTGTGTGCAGGTAGATATATCTCTCTTGCTGTTATTTCTTCCACTGAACAAACTACTGTTGGTGGCGACTTAATGGTAGGGAATAAAGAAATAAAACATCCCATTTTAAAAATACAAGACACTCAGTTGACAGAGGCAAACATGGCACAGGAGGCAGAGGGAAATCAAATGCTTATTTACCTTTTGGGATGAGTTGTTCAGAGTGTAGATAATCCCATTAGAGTAGGAACAATCCTCTTGGATGGTGAGGTCTGTGCAGCACATGTGACCTTGGGACCAGTTTGCTGAGGCACCTGAGTGGTAATGGGAATTAGTAATAGTCTTAATATCATTAATAATTTCTGTGCTCCAAAGGGTTTTTAGGTGTGGGAAGAAGTGATTATGGAAAAGGTAGAGCTGGTTCTTTGCATGGTCTATAATGGGACCAGCACAAGGTCCTATAAATAGCTTTGAACATTTTACTCTGTAACATTTGGTGTAAATTGTAACTTTCAGAAACTTATCTTTTATGTGGTGCAGTTTGCTTTTATGTCCCTACTGTCTAATCTTATCTTCCCATGTGCTGAAATATAAAAATTCATTGCAATTATCTTTCCTGTAGTAAGATATCAAGGAGTTGGTACATTGTAAGGGGACTGGGTTGAAGTACAATCAACACACATTTTTTTGGATCTAAAAATATCAGTGTTCCAAAGGTCAGCTAAATGATAAATCCCATTCTAAGTGTATATATAATACACATGAATGCACACTATAAATTTGTTTTATAGATTTTCATTGAAGTGCTTCACAGTCTGATGATAATTTCAAAACGTTTCGAGTTTATCTGAGGTCGCCGGTACAGCGAGCGAGGAGGGAGAGCGGTGACGGCAAAGGCGGCAGGAGGAGGTTCCGTCCCTCTCGGCCGAGGGGGAAGGAGTTTGCCAGCATTTGGCTGTTGACCATGGTGAAAACCCATCCCTGTTTCTCCCTAAGTCGGACAACAGCAGCCTTCTCCTGTGGCCAGAGTCACTCCTGTTGATTTAAACAGGAATAGGCCCTCATATCGGGCTATTGACTTCTCCTTTGTTTCGCTGAGAGCACATAGGGTGAATGTGTGCAGAGCGCAGCTGCTGGAGCTCGTGCTGCCTCTCCTGTGTGGACAGTATGATCCATAACCCACAATTTAACAGCATTTCTAGCAGGGCAAACACAGAAATTCTTCTAGAAGTACTCCCAGAGCACTGTGTCCCCTCTCATGGTCTTCTTCTTTCCATGGGAAAAGGTGGATTCAACCAAGGCCTTGTAAATAATATTATTTACTGGAAGCATTTTTAGATGCACAAATGCTAAAATGGATTTTCTCTAACATATAAGGAGAGGAGACTTTTATTCCTCTCCGACTGGTACAATTTATTTAAGTTTGGTGGTCTTGATATGTCTTTATTAGGAGTAAGAGTAACAGTTAAAAAGGAGGTAGCAGTCAAGGAAACTGAAGGACTCTCATCTGTTTCTCAAAATAATAAGTATTTTTAAGTAGACCCAATGTTTCTTGTACCGAACTAAATAAAGCATTCCAGAGTAAAATAAACATGTCTTCCCGTTTAGGTTTTCATTGCACAAGTTCTGTTGAAATTTGTACTAAGAGGGCTTGAGAATTTCCCTCCCTCCCATAGACGATCCCAGTGTCCAGCATTGTGTCCAGCCCGCTCCGTGCTCGGAGACAAACACAGCTGGGTGCTCAGGTTTGTGCTTGCAGGAGCTTTGGAAAGAGCTCATCAAATGAAAATGTCTCACGTGCGTCGTCTGCGTGACTGTGAGGAGCAAGTCGAGTTTTAGCTACGCTTTCTGAAGTGTTACAGGCAGTACAGTTGCTCTTTTCACTGGATAGTGCTTACTTTTCTTTGGGATCACAAATATTTGAATACAATTATTCAGTCAGCTGGACATCTTTTTCCTCCCATTTCTGCTCGAACAGTAGTAGAATTTAGTGTTGATTTAAAAGACTGTCTGCCTTAAAGCAGATTGCAGAGTTTGCACACTGTGAATTGTAATTAAAGTGTAAGGGGTGCTTATTATGTCAACAACTGGCATGAGAACCCCCGAGCAGCAGGTGACCCCAAACATGTGACGTTTGTGACAGCTAGGATCCTTCTTTCACTGGTTTAGCAATCTGAAAGACCAAATTGAAAGAAGCCCAGAGGCTGTATATTTCATTAAGTCCCAAGGGAAGTGTGGGATACAGCTTCCTTCTGCTTTGCTGGGATGTAGCCAAAAACTTTCTAGAGGCTCTGTTTTTGACAGAGGCTTGCTGAAGGGGGGGGGGG
>VZTJ01005975.1:122373-234284 GCA_013397795.1 Orthonyx spaldingii
GGGGGGGGGGAAGAAACCTTCCACCAATCACCCATAGGACCATAAATTTGACATTTCCCACAGTTTCTTTGAGGCACTGATGTTGCTGCGTCAGCAGTATGTCCCGAATCTTGTGTTGTATTGTTTGAAAAGGAACAGTCAAACTTTCAGGGGAGCTGAAATGTTTTTCTTCATTGTCCAGCAGTTCCTCTTCTGCAAAACCCCACCAGGATTGTAAAGCACACCTCTCCAAATGGGGACTGTTTTATCAGCAGCGGGTTCTGCGCGCCTTGGCAGAGCGTGCGCTGCTCTCTGACGCGGCAGAACAGTCGATAACATTTCATCCATGTTACAGAGCAGGCAGGAGTTTATCAGTTATAGCCACATACGACCTGATTGCAGGAATGATAAGGAAAGGAGCCTTGTGAAAGCACTGCGCTCAGTTTATCCCCGGTGTAAGTCCAGTTGGGTTATGTCTTGGCCCAAGGGCTGAATGATATGGTTTGTAACACAGCCTGTAATTTATTTTTAAATAATTCTGAGTTTCATGTTAAACAAATTCTTCGGCCTCAGACCCTGCCACACAACCCACCAATCTTTTTGTGGGTGACCTGTGGTGCAGCTGGAAAATCCTTGATCTTCCTGAGCCTCCACAGGAGAGCAGGGAGCACTTCTCTGCATGTTTCAGGGGGGAAGGCTTTTCATCTTTGATAAGAAAGTTGACTTAATTTTTTCCAAGAGGTTTGAAAAATAGCAAATGCCTGCTCGTTCTCTTCATATGTTGTTTGTTACCATCACACACCTATTGATCTATCCATCCACACGGCCACAGCATGTCCTGCCAGCTGGTTTGTGTGCTGCTGATTCCAGATCCTTCACTTGCCTTGGTGGTGCCTCGATCACATGATGGTTGAGGGGTTTTCATGCTCCCTGGGTTAATATACATAAATATATATATATATATGTTTTTAATTAGTGGATGAAAGGTTTAGAATCCTTGATTCCCAAATGTGAGCATTATCACTTCTTCCACTCAGCTAGTAAGTGTTTCTGGTAAAGTCACTTAACCTATAGTCCTCATCTGCCTAGAGAGATGCTACAGTAACCAGCTTTTTATAAAGAAAATAGATCAAGCTAGATAAAGATAAAATGCATTCAATAGTACTCCTTTTAGTACTTCTATTTCAAAGCAGTATTTTGAGAATTATTGTTGATGTAGTTCTTTGATCTTGGATGAAAGATGCTTTAGAAATGTAAAATATCTTTGTTTTTTGTCATCTCTGTGGCTGTGAAATTTTTCTCAGAAATGAAATTTTGGAAAACACATGCAGAAGGTTTTGGTGTAGACCCGACTGTTTAATTTTTTTAGTAGACTTTCAGAAAAAAAATATGACTGGGTTGTTTGTGATTACACATAGCACAGTATGTCAGTGGAGATGTAGGTAGTGGAGTTCTTAGTGCAACTTCCCATGGCATTCCTCATTTTGACTTCATATTTCAATACTACTAAAAAAGCAATAAAAATACCAAAATGTTGTGATTTTTGAAGGTGATTTGGAGCCCTTCCTGCCCACTCCGTGTGTTGCCATCATTCTCACAGGATTGCATTTTTATTTCTAACCCTCCATGCGGAGCCAGTCGGACTCTGGAACTGAGACAGGATTAGTCCTAAGAAGTGCTGGAACAGAAGCTATGCCACCTCTCAGCTCTGGCCCAGGGCAGTGGTCGACTTAATGTCTTTGCATTTGATTTCAGCACATTGTGACAAAGACCTGCAAACAGCCTCTTCCCTGCCAGCAGAGAAATGGGTGAAAATACTGTTTAAAATGGCAGAGGAAATAGTTGTAAGTCAATGAGGTGATTACATTTGGTCTATTCGTAATTTTTGGACGACTTGTTTCTTTTGAAAATCAGCTTCTAAGTGAACCCTTTTCCAAATGTAACACTGCACCTTTAACTTTTTGGAAGGTCTGTTTCTGAAAAAAAAAAATAAACAACATTAATAATGGTTTTTCTGGGAAATTTTAGGGGTTTTTTTTGTCCAGCTGAAGTTTTCAGGCTCTGTAACGTACTGCTTGCTAAAAGGCACACTCTACAATGCATTAAGTACAACAGAATATTCCTTTGCAGGATTCCCTTTGTTGCAGACATTATTTATGACATTTTAGTCAATATTTGCATGGCAGACTGTCCAAAATTATTTTGTTTTAGGCACATCACTGATAACTGGACCCATACTCTTTATCATTCTTTTACATTCATTAGTCACTCTGTAGTGTTTTTAACATTTTAAAACACTCATGCAATTCAAAGGAAAATAGATTTCAGCCAAAACGCCTTCAAAATTATCTTTTTTCCTTTGAGTTATTCAGCGATTTTTAACACTTCGTATGTTTGATGTTTTTTTCTTTAGTCTCAGCAAGGCAAAGTTTTTGCAGGCTTTGACTATGCTAAAGATAGGATTTTGATAGAAAAAAATGTGAGGTAAACTGAACTTAATGTGAAAATGTTATCAGACGTGGTGGTGTAAGGTGTAGCCAGCCAAAAAAACTGGCTATTTGCCTTCTGTGTAAAAGGTAATTTAAAAAAAAATTTACAACAAAACTAATTAGCAGATATTCTAATGCAAGAAAATGTTGCTGTTAGTAAAGTTTCTTCAATATGCCAGAAAGCAGATGGTGGCAATGGAATAGCGTTTTCTTTTGCCAGCTTTTCTATATGCTTTCTAAACCTGCAAGAGCTTTTGCTATTCAGTATTCAAATTTCTGACACTCTATGATCTTTTTCATCTTAAAACAGAAATAGAAACTGAAACTTAAAAATGTAATCAAGTCAAGCTGTCTGTTCATCAGATCATAACCATGGCTTTAAAAGTTTGATTAAAATTTCATCCACGCAGTGTAGTTATAGGTTTGGAGAGCTCTGGACTTTTCTGGTTTTAAATTCCTTCCTCAAAATTTAGATTTGCAGCACTGGGACCGAGTGAAAATGGATTTTAGGTTGCATTTTCAGAGTCAACACATCATGCTGAATATTTTTTCAGGGGGCCAACTATATATACACCCAGCTCTTTCCTATATTTATAATGATCCACTGTCCTTTGAGGTGTAGATATAATTCCGTTTCTCCATGATTTATGGTGGTTGTACCTCAGATTTTGCTATAACTCGTACCGAGCCTGCAGGATGTTACTTCTCTCCAAGTTTTAACTTTCTCTTCCACTTGCATGGCTTACAAACACAGCAGAAACACAGACCAAGTAGGCTGCCTACCAAAAGGCTGCTTTTTTTTCTGCCCGAGTCTGTGGTGTTGATGCCAACATGATACTGATGCAACAAAACACGTCCCGATTTTTATGGTAATTCTCAGTTCTTCTTCGCAGTCTACAATATTGTGAGAGTAGAAACACATCCAGGGAGCAACAGTCAGTGGGAATTTTTTGTGGGCAAAACGCTCTGACTTTTCACTTGGAGAAAGGCTTCATGCTGGTGGCAATATTTCTGCAATTATTTGTGGGAGGAAAAAAGGCAAAAGGAAGGGAGGAAGGGAAGAAAGGGAACTATCGAGCAGCTTTTTCTGCTGTATAATTTTATATATCTATGTATTTTTGCCAGCAGTTTAATTTTGTATGTAGCTTAAGAAAACCTGAAATGGAAATTTTTCACATGCCACGTTGAACTCCTCGCAGTGCATAGAACAAGGAAAAGACATCTGCCAGAAAAAAAAAAAAAAAAAACTGCAAAAAAAAAAAAAAAAAAAAAAAAAAAAAAAAAAAGAAAAGAAAAAAAATTTGGCCACTACAACCATACAACCAAATATGTACTTAAGAAGGACTGAAATGGGAGCCAAGAGGAAAAGTGTCAGGTACATCAAAATAAAAGAGAGTTGTGAAAACGGGACTGCAAGTGTAGATCCACAATAAAAAAATAGTACCTCAACTTTGCTTAGACTGCCTCATCTGTAACTTGATATTAACCTGCTATTGACAGAACCTCCATGGAATATTAGTTCATCTTTTGTTTATTTCTTAAATAGTCACACATATTTTTATTATCAACATCGCTTTTCCTTCTGTGAAATAGAATAATCCTTAATAGGGAAAATGGGCCCATTCTTTGAGATATTCGTTCTTTTAAAGTATTCTTCACTCTGTTGTATACATAGATACCTAGCTGAATATTTGGCTGATCACAGGAAAATTTTACACTTGTCCTTTAGAGGAAAGAGAAGCAGGAGAGGTTGGAAAAGGAGGAGGAGGTCGGGGCTCCTGCCCAGTCTGTTGATGTGGTGAAGGTTTTTCTTTGTTGTTTCTGGCTAATGAAGTCTTGAATGGCTGAGGCTGCGGAGAGACCTTAGGAAGAGGCACAGACTGCAATACAGGAGCACTCTGATGGCCTCCACAAAGCCTGGTTATCCGTGTGGTGTTAGAAAGGTCAGCTCTGGAAAGCAGTTTGTGAAGCTTGTGTTCATTGTCAGGGGTTTATTTGGCTTTTTGATGGAGGGCAGCTTTGAAAAATCCCTTACTCCTGCCTGCTCTGGAAAATCTAGAGATCCTCCTTGGGCGTGACCTTGTAGCACCGCGCGCCTTGGCCGGAGGAGAGGCGCCAGCTCGCCAGCTACTGCTTGGGATAAAGGATGAGTACGGGCACTGACGCCAATAGCCTGGGAATTCGCAGCTCCCCGCCTAGGGTCCCATAAGGATGAGTTTGTCACAATAAATAAATAACAAGGGGATGGTGGGGGAGAGAGATTAATTGGGTGGCTGTACGACCGCCAATGGAGTCTCACCATATGGTGGACATAATCCTGCTTTGCTGATGTTGGTTTACTCACCAGGGTAAAACTGCACAAAAGCAGAACCTAGAGTCTTTGACCAAAGCTACCAGATCTGCTCATCACTTGGGCTCATCTCCACTTGCCTTTGTACATGAAGTCAGGCATTGCAAAAACAGCTATTAAGTCGCCCTAAATACTGTTGTTGTTATTGTTAAACTGAGATACAAAATACTCTGGAGAGAAATGGTTTCTTGTTTTTCAAAATACCTAATGAGAAAGAGAAAGGCAAGTGAAACAGAAGCTGAGAATGACTGGAAATATCCCCTTCTAGGTGACTTTGGATCCACTTTACCAAGTAATTTTCTACATAAATAGCAGTTGAAGGCTTCCTAAGTGGGCACTGCCATTGCCATTGTAATGGCTGCATTGGTGGGAGGGAGACTTTATTAGCCAGAGCTCGAGAGCCCAGCCCCGTGCTTTTTACTCCTTTTAGTAACTGTGCCTCTCAAGGTAAATCACTTAACCTCTATGTGCCTCCTTCATCCCTGCATAAAGTGGGCATAGTTATGCTCACCTTTCCCACAGAGGTGTTGTAAAGCTTAGTTTAATGTTAATAAGCTGTTTTAATTTTCAGGATAAAAGGATGTTCTATAAATATACATTAGAAGTAATAATAGTTTTAATGTATGCCATTATTTTATAACAGTGCTTTTCTAGTTTTAGAATTTTTTTAGTGGTGTGAAATTATTACAGGATCAGTTTTTGTTAATTAAAGATTGACATTCGGGCAAAATTTGTGGAATTGTTCTATAAATCCAGGTCCGTGTGCACTGAGCATGCCCAGAGCTATGCTCACCTGCACTTTGGGATCATCAGGACGGCCCTTTGGCTTTTAAAACAACTCTTTGATGCATGTGCTCAGAAGTTTGATGGCTTCTAAATAGAATGGTTCAAATATTTCAAAGCACTTGAGATTCGTATAGTGTGAAGCAATTTAAAATTATTGTACTGCAATTAATTTTAAATAACTGAGCACTGCATATGTCTAGAAACCCATACAGATCCAAATGGAAGCTCTCTAAAAATTGAAATGATTCAATAAATTTAAATCACTCTGAAGAAATGGATGTAAGTACTGTAAATCATTTTGTGAGGGGGATAAGCAAATTTTCTACAAGTGAATCTGAGGGTAGAGACTGTAATTAGATTTTTTATTTTGGGGTTTATGATGATGAAATGTAGGTTAATATATATTTCCTAGGGATATGAGGGCAGTTCTTGTTGATCCATATGGTTTCTTGTAGCTCTTACATAGGCTGCTTTTTTTTATTTCCCAGGATTACAGAAACTTAGCAATCCAACTTTGCACATATTTTTTTTCCATTACAAATATCTTTCCCTCCAAATCCGTATAAAAAGACATGAGAAAAATATTGGTCCACAGCTAGAAATGCCAAGTGTATTTTTAAATGCAGCTAAAAAAAAAATCCTGCAGAATTAAAACCCTGTGCAGCATGGAAGCTCACATTTTGTGGAGCTGGGCTGCTCAATCAATATGAATTTTTATATTCCTCAATCACTGATTCAGGTACAACCTGTATCTGCAGGTTCCAAAGTGGATTATTGCCTGATAGCTGTTCGTTAGCTGAGAGCATGTTCTCTGTCCTTCCCTTACAGATGTATTAGAAAGATGCTATCTCGTTGTAGGGAGGCTGCTAAAAATATTGATGCGAGACCTATTGGAAAGTAATGTCATTTCCATTGGCTCCAGCTCAGCTCCAGGAAAATCCGCGTGCCGCTTCCTCCTCCTGCCGCTGTGCCACGCGGGTGCGTGCTGCTCCCCATGCCGTGTTCCCAGCTCTAGGATTGCGGTTATTCCCGAGTACCACAGCCAGAAATCAGAAATTAGCACTACTCTCCTGACCCTTCCATTTCACTGTGTCCCCAACAGCCACAGGAAAAACGGGACAGCGTGGTCCCTCCTTGTGCGAGTGCCCGGCTCTGCTCTTGGCACGAGAGCGCTTCCTCCAGAGACCTAGCCACCTCTTGGCAAAGAGCTCCTGAGGCTCTGGCCACTGGTGTCAAGGTGTCCCAGGTCCTCAGGGTGGGACAGAGCCTTTGGTGGCTGAGGGAGCCGCTCTGCCAAGCTACTCTGGGTCCTTGCGGTCTGGGGAGAGAAATTTTTTCTGGATTTACTCCGTGGCTGGTGGGCTCCTCCTGGCTGGAGGAGCCACAGAAAGCAAGAGGGGCCCCTCAGCAGGGTCTTCCTTAAGGCCTTACCTTACTTTTAGACAGTTGTCATTATCTTTGTCTAAAGGTCATGGCTAAATTGAATAAAAGGAAAGCTGTGTGTTCCTGTCGATGCACAATGGCAGTATTGACTTTCGTAATCCAGTTTGCTGAGGGGTGAGAGAATTAAATTAGATATCTAAGCACAGAAATTGAGAGCCTTTGAAAACAAAGATAAGGAGACAGCCTGTATTTTCCTTTTCCTGGGAGCTCTGGGCTCAAGATTTTGCAGGTGTGTCATCTGATCCATGGCTTGCATCGATCAAAACTGTGCCAATGCATATTTAATTAGCAAGGGGACCCTGGATGCATTATGGCCATCATCCCTATATTGAATGGACTGTCAGACTTTCTGAATGCCTCCCCACCCCCCCGCTTCGTTGTTTGGGGAGCTTCTGCATTTTGTCTGAGCAGCTAAAAGTTTCTTTGTTTTTAGCTGGTGATGCATACAGCACCACTGAGGAGAATACAAACAAGTAAAGTCCTAAAGTGTTTATTTTGTCTAGGAAAAAGGGCTGAACCAATTTGAATCCTTTGGGTAACGGATTTTTGTATCTCTTGGAATTAAAAAAAACACAGTCGCACGATGTTTACTTTAAGAATATTTTATTATAACAAATAAAATCTGTGCTGTGGGATTTCTTAAGGAAGCCTTTGATGACAATTTGAATTAAGTCAAAATTAACGTTTGCTACTGCAAAGGAATAAATAGAAAATGTTCCAGAAATGAATCAGTAAGCAGGAATCAAAGGCTGTAAACTGTTTTAAAAACAAACATTTAGAAGTGAATCAAATACTTGTTTGTAATATCAAGGAACAAATATGGGAATACACAGATTCCCCACATTCTAGGCTATCACACGATAGCAGTAAATCATTTATGGGCTTGTGAGAACAAAGAAAGTTGATTTAAAATGAAACCATTTTGATACAGCTTTAGGGTCTCGCAGCCTCTCGGTGAAGTTTCACGTTCTTATTTCCAGCGAGGAGGGAAGTTACGGGGAATTTCTGCAGCCAAGAAAAAGTTAGGCAGGGAGTTGTGGAGATCTTTGTTTGCGTCCACCTTGGTACAAAGCCACCCCAGCAGACAAAGTGTTGCCTGATAAACAGATGTAATACACAAAGTCTGCTTACAATACCGAGCAACAGACTGTGGGCACATGTTTTGGGCTCATTCAAACTCATCAGCATAGTCTAGCTGGCTGTTTTGTTGCTAGTCTGCTTACGGGGTAGCTTAGGAGCCTCTTACTGGTGAAGTAACAAGGAGGGTTTTTTTGGCCACAAAAGTTTTGTGGCAGGGGCTGATGGGAAAATCATTTGCATACATCTTGTTACAAAGGCTGACTACTTCCTGGCTTAGACAAAGTGTTGCCTGATAAACAGACTTAACACACAAATGTCTGTCTGGAATAAACAACAGCAAGCTTTGATTTACATTTCCATTATCAAAGATAATCTCTTTCCCAGTGTACAGGAATTAAGAGTCCTCGCCTTATTAAAAAAAAAAAACAACAAAAAACCAGGCTGGCACCACAGGGATTTTACCACTGCAGAACCTCGTTGGGGAGCCATGGGGATGGGGTGTACAATGCAGGGGGTATGGAATAAAACTGGGAATCTGGTGCGGGCGTGTCTATGTGTGATGGTGAGGTGGATGATAATGAAGCACTTTGAACTCCCTATAAAAGTTGACTTGAAAGCAATGGCTGGAGTAAAATGGAGAGCCAGGCCTTCCTTTAAAGAAATCCTAGTAGCCACCAAAATCGCCGTAAATAATAATTGTAGCATATATGAAGCGACCCCTATTTATATTATAATGTATAATGAAGGCAAAGTGAGTGTAAAAAAGCCCCAGTCCTGGTGCTGGTTTCTGTTTGTAAATCCCGTAAGCTCACCACATAAGACTGTATATAAAAGAGCATGATTTAGATTTTTTTTTTTTAACGTATATAAATCTTTGGTAGAATCTATGCCCAAAATTATAGATGAAAAATTTATTGCATGAACACAACCCAGCCATATAAATTTTTTATTACAAATAGGACTCTGAAACTTGAATAAAATATGTCAGTTTATTATACAATATTCCCCCCACCCCCAAAACATGATATGAATGGAAAATTTAACTTGTGCGCTTCTGTGGTGCTTCTGCGAGGTGCTGGGCTGGTGGTGGAGGAGAGGAACCTGCTGTATTTCACTGCAGAGCAGGCTCAGCATGGGCAGTGGCAGTGCTGCCTTGCTCATCTGGCATTGCCGGTCATTTTCTTCCTGCACTACGCGGGGATCACCTTTACTGTTTCCAGGATAGATGTGTCTGCACCTGTGGTAGCTCGCGGGCTGCTCAGAGGCTCAGGTTCTGCTGGGGAGCGGCTCTACAGAGGTAAAAAATGATCTTGGCACCCATTCACTGGGTTTGCGCAGAGCAGCAGACAATAAATAGGGTCACTGCCACCCCAGTGAATCCCAGGCTGGATTCAACACACCCTGGAAAACCTGGTGTGTTTTTGGGAGTGCTCCACAAAGCGTCCCGTCTCTCCCCAGTCAGGTAGCCATAGAGAGGTTTAGCACTGGGAAGTGCCATGGCACTCAAAAGAGGCTTTTTTGGTGGAGAAGTGCAGCAGCACTTCACCGTCTGTGTCACGGTCTACAAAAAAGAACAACATTGTCAGTCTGTTGACATTGGTCCTGTCCACGGGCCAGACTTTCCTGGGAAGGTTTTATTCTTTCCAAACAATGGAGCGCTCCCTTCCAGTGCCGCCAGCCCTGCTTCCATGCAGCCGCCGTGCAGCCCAGCTGGGAGCTGTGCTCCTGCTGCAGCTGAAAAGGAAAACTGCAGGCTGAAAAGTCCAGAGCTTCCGTCCTGGAGCTGGAGGTCCCTGCCTGCGTATGGTTTGGGATCAGGCAGATCTGGGGCTCGGTCGTGCTGGGGTAGCATATGCTTAAGGAACAGATCCAAAGAGGAATAGAGAACAGAAATGTGATAGGAAATGCTACTTTGAAAAACTAGCCTGTTTTGTTGTTTGGGGTTTTTGGTTTTTTTTTTTCTTTATCCCTTAATCATAATTGATTCTTGGATGTAGAGAGCAAAATAGCTTCAACATGTTTTTTTGATCTTGTTTGCCACGGTTATGGTTGATACCAGATCCCCTGGAGCTTCTCTTGCCCAGTAACCTTGAGCCCAGTGCACTGACTCGCTCAAACCCTGGCCAGCTCAGGGTTAAAAATTCCAACCACTAACTTTTCTCTAACTAAAAAAGCCCCCAAATAAAACCCATTGTGCTATTCAAGGTTAAGCTTCCTTAAACATAAAACTAGATTCCTTGGTGATTTTTTTTTTTTAATCAGCAATCTTAATAGTGGTTCCTCACTATAATATTTCCAACTCCATCTGAAATCATTTAAATCCTCCCCTTAATAACATGCACTTTATTGTAATATACAGATTCTTTGGCTTCCTACCAGCCTTAGCTTAAGGCACCAATGAAACTCGTTGCCGCAGGGGGCCGTGGATTCAAGAGGGGCTCGCATCTACTGTATATTTTGTTTTGTATGTTTTCCAATGGCTCTAATTATTGCAGGTGGTAGAATTTAACTGGCAGTGTTGTTGCTAAAGAAAATAGGCATAAAGTGTATACTGTTTTGCAGAGTGGCTATCAAATATATAGAAAAAAGAAAATCAAATGAATTGTTAAACTGCTCTATAGTAAGTGATTTTATTGATTTAATGCAAATGCTTATGAAAACGATCTTCCATTTATATCAATTATGTATGGGCAAAAATTAATTTATTCCTCCGGTCACCTGTTTGGCTAACTGACTCAGCAGGACAGACATTCCCCCTCCTGTTGTAGCCGAGCCCGCAAAACACTGAACGTTCAGAAAACTGGAATTTGAAAGTTTCCATGTGCAAAACAACAAAAAAGCCCCGACAGGAGTTAGTGCCAACTGCTGAAAAAGCAGAGAGCGAGCGGTGGAGGCTGAGCAAGACTCCCTCGTCCTAGGCAAGACTGTAAAACACAACGGCTCTGATTTTGCCAATCCCTTAACCATGTGGCGGCACATTTATATGTGCCGGATCATCTGCGGCATCTGAATAAAATCAGGGAAGCAAAATTCTGCATATAAACATTTTGGCTAAGTGCCTTAACTCAGTCTTCTTATCTGGGGTTTCCACAAGATGCCACCTTGCATAACAATGCTGAGCACACGCTTGCCCAGTCCATGTTTTCAGTAGCCTCCTGTGATCCCCACCGCAGGATTGAGTGGCTTTAATTCTACCTCGTCCTGCATTTTACTGCCCTGTGCCCCTCCATGAAGAATAGTGCTTAAAGCTGTGTTGTCTTTTGCTAGGAAATTAATATTTAATTCCAGCAGAAGGGGCGGCTTGCAGGGAAGCAGAATTAGGAAAAATGCTATCGCCGGAGCCGAGGTGATAAAAGGAGAAAGTTAAAGATTCAGCGTGCAAACAAATGTCCTGTGCCCAGTGGAACCCCTCTTGTGCCACTAGCCTTGGTGTTGGAAAAACAGCACTCAGGGCAGACAAAAGTACTTTGTTTGTGTCTCCCAGGGCAGGAGCAGCTCGGGCTGCTTGTGCTGCCCACCGGCTGCAGGGCTGTGCTGGAGCCAAGGTGCCAGCACCGAGCCCGGCTCCAGCGGCTGCCACCGCCGCCCTCTCGCTGCCTCCCTGGAGCCTTCCAAATTTTAGAAAGGGAAACATGCTCTCAGCCCCACGTTTCAGCAGTAGCTTCTCCAAATCTATAAATTTTTGTGGAATTCCAAGCCTACTTGAAACATAAAGCCCAAACTCTGATTGAGCCGTGGCTGGCTGGAGGGAAAGGAAAACCTAAAAAATAAGCAGAAGCCTAATGCCCGCCCTGTAAAATGAAATCCGTTGAATGTTGACTTTGAATGTTAACTAAATATTTTACATTCCTAATATTTTACCTTTGTTTCTACCTTTGCGGTATCGGAAACATGAAACTTCTTGCCAAAATTGAGTCTCCAGAATACAACAGCACTGTGCATGTTACCCCATAGTGTATCTGCTGGCACTGATTTCAGCTTCAGGGAGAGATAATTCAGAAGATCAATATTTAAAACAAAATTGCAGAAGTGAGGATATTTTATTTTTCCCTGAGCTTCATTGGCGAAATTATTAAAAATAATAAATACAAAAGAAAGGAAATGGATTCTGGGACACATTGGGTGTATATCACTTTCCAGGGGAATTTCATTGATTTTAAATAGAAGTATCAGGACTGAAGCTTTCTTTGCTAAATATTCTGAATGTTTATATTCTGAAATTTATCAAATTTTGTTTTGTGAGTGCTTTTTTTTGCTTGTAGTTTTTAATTTATACAAGATTGTCCTCTATGCTTCTGAATGATACCTAAAGCAGACAGTCAGCAGGTAAAAAAAAAATTTGAATATTTAAAATAGGCATTTTCTTTTTAGTGCTCTGTGGTAATTAAAATCTTCATTTGCTTAAAAGCAAGGAACCTTTTTAAAGCAATAAATTAGCATTGCTTGACCCAAGGTCACTAGTAGTACTGCTTCTTCCAGCACTATTAATACCTCAAAGAAAAAGAAGGGGTGGTGTTATGACTCTGTTGCAATAGAAGTAAGATTTTCAATTTAATCACAGTTAAGTGTCATGACCTTTTGATCTTGCATTGACTTCTCACTGAAATGTGGTCAAATTTCAGACAGCTAATTCCAAACTCTGCAAAGTCAAGGTGAAGTCAGAAAATAGGTTTGCCACGATGAGGGGTGGGTTTGAGGCAGTAGCAAGTGGTTTCATGGCCTAAGTTTTGTTTCACAGGAAAAACTTTTTCTACGGGATCAATAAATTACAGAATAATTTCTGGGGAAAGGAAAAAAAATTGTATTAATTGCAAAAAACAGTAACTTGAGGGATTTTTTAAAAAAATATTTTTTCCCCACAGGTAAAGGGACCCTTTTTTTTCCCCCAGTTCATAGTGACAGAAATAATTAAGAAGGAAAACACTATTTGACTAATGCTTCTACTAAGAATAATTTTTGGACCAAAGAGCGATCATCTTCACATAAAATAGAGTTAATAACGTGTAAAAAATGCAGAACACTCGTATTTACACACACCCCTTTATAGGCCATTTTATTATTTTAGGCAAATAAATTGTGCTCATTGGAGAGTGTTAGCTGGGAGTTTGTAGGGTTATTTACACAAGTTCTAAAGCAGGTCATCCAGTATCTGGTCTCACTTATCCCACTGCAAATCACCACCAGCATTTTAGGGATCTTGTAGTGCTGTAACCACTGCGAAAGTACGCCAAAAAAATCAGCTCTTCCCTCAGATTTGCAGATTTTGTTCCAGAAATGTGTAGCCAACAATCTCCACGACTATGTAGGGTTGCTTAGTTACCTTTCTATGCCTGCTTGGAGATATGTTTTGAGACTTTACTATGTGTTGGAGTAAGGCTCTGGTTTGTATACAACATAGAGGCTGCATTATAAAAAACATGTAGGAGAGTCATTTAAATATGCCTTCTTTAAAAAGAAGGATTCTCAAAGCTTAATTTATGCCAACACACACCCTGAGCACTCTGTGTAGTGCCGTAAACAAGATTCCCTTTTTTTATTTTTTTTTCCTTTTTTTTTTTTATTTTTCTTTTTTTTTTTTTGGCTAGCAAACATATTACCTAGGCACGGGACTTTTGCATTATCATGTCCTAGTGCAACACTCCTGTCCTCAGTTTGTACTCTCAGCCTTTTGAGGAAGTCTGGCGCCTCTGATCTATTTTCCACAGCAGACCCTGTAATTTTTGGCTGTATTTTATGTTTTTCAGATTCAAGTCAATCTGAAAGTCCCAGCCAGCCAAGTGAAGCTGATATTAAGGACCAGCCAGAAAATGGTAAGTTCTTACCTGCTGCTCCTGCTTTGGGATATTAAAACAGCCCATATTTATAAAGATTTTTTTTTTACCCCCGTGTCTAATGTAAAAAGATGATTCAGAATAATTGACATGGGATGGCTACAAATAGGTTGTGCACTCTCCTCATATTGAAAATGCTACTGTTTCACTAACCTAAGCTAGCATTTGTTTCTCCAGTTCTGGAGAGAGACTTTTTTTTTCCCTTTGAAAATAATTTTAATTAGGGAGATGCCATTAAAGAGCCTGCTGTATGCAACCCTTATCCTTATTCCTCCATAGCAAAGGCTTTCAGTCCCCGGGCCTTGAGTCTTGACAGGGAGTAGATACTACAAGAAAACAGATCAGGAAAGCTCAGCTACAGCTCCTTGGTGCTTCTGGCCATGTTCTCAAGTGGCGGTGGCTTGAGTGGAACCAGCAGAAGGACTGGGACTTTTGGGAAAACTCATATTCTTTGGACCAGGACAGACTCAAAGTAGAAGCAATAGCTTCTACTGAACCAATGGCTTGCTTTGTAAAGCAGCCTGGAAAAAAATCACTCAATAATAGTGGATTTCTGTAGGGACTGTATGGGAAAGGATGAATATGTGTGTAATGGAACAGCTGCTCTTCCTTTTTGTGTTTAGCTAAGGTAGACCTCAACAATTTTTGTTGGCCCATTGGCAACTGAGTTTTGTTTTACTACTTCTATTTAGGACTTAAAATGTCTCCCAAAGTGAAAGTGATTATTATGAGCAGTTTTTCTTGACTTTTTTTATCTATAACCAGATTTTTTTCTTATAAGACCTAAATGTAGATTGGGTTATCCACTGTATTTGGGGTCTACTCTCCATACACTGAAAAGAATCTGTATGAAGGGTTTATACCTCTGAAGCCCTGTCACCTTTTCTTTCTGGGATGTGTAAATCCATGTAGAAATAGTGTATTTATAATAATACAAGTGTGATTTCCCTTTCACAGAGCAACTAACTGCTTTGCCTTAAACCCCTGCAGCTGTGTATGTGTTCAGTGGGTGTTTTGGAGGCTTCATTAGCAGCCGAACAAGCTGCAAGGGACAGTGACTCTGAGGGGCTGCATTCACATCTGGACAGCTTTGGGGTTAGGGTTTAAACAGGGGATAATATTAAGAGAAGAAGAAGAGGTTTAGGTACATAAAAACCTTTAAACTACCAGCATGAATCATAGGACATAGAACACTGGGCTCATTGGGCTGGTGAGATTTTGGCTTTTGGGGCTCCTGTATTTTCCTTCCATTAGATATGAAAGGTTTCATATTTTGATAGATTTTGTGCTGTTCATCTCTAAACATACCATCTTAAAACATTGCTGTTGTTTCTGAAAGACAGCGCCTAATTTCCCTTATCAATCCTGTTCACAGAAATTCTAATTTGTAGCCAAAGGATTGCAAGGTTAAGAGAAGAACTGACTAAACTGTGATTTTTGTTCTGCCAATTCTGCTATTTTTTTTTATGGGGAATATGTTGTCTGTGTTTATTAAATCATATTTTAATTTAGAATGCATTAGGCACCAAGCATGTTATTATTTTGTGTTTAGATAATATTCTTTCGCAGCTATCGAAGCACAGTTCTTCTTACCCTGCAGTTTCTTAGTCTTTAACAAAGCTTGCTACTCAACAACTGCCCCAAAAAGCAGCAATGTCAGTGTTTAATAATGTAGAATCTGTAAGAGCCTAGTGAAATGAAATATCTCTGATTTGGAGCCTGAGTCTTCTTTGTAAAACAATCTTTTAGTGAATTCTTGGAACTTTGCTGGTGACCTGCAAAAGGTACTTTTTTTTTTATTATTTTTTTTAATAAACAGGAAAAGGATTTTTCTTTTTTTTTTTTTTTTCTCTCAGTTTTACTAAAGGGTATTTTTCCCCACCGCAGCAGCAGCCTCCTCACTGGTTCTGCACCTTTTGCAGTGCGTGTGTGGGAGATTTTCCAACCCAGAGTGTTGGCCCTGAAGGGCTCGTTCCCCCCGGGCAGGCGCTGAGCTCATTCCCAGCACACACAGCCCCAGCTCCGGGGTACCCGGCGTAGATCAACACAGATCTGCAGCTCTTATCTCCTGAACGTGAGGATGAAAGCAAAACTGCAGGCTTTAGAGAATGAAAAACTGCACGCACAGAAACGGACACGATAAATCATATTAACTGCGTTGTTCTACACTTGCTGTAGACCCACTTCCACAGGGCCTGATCCAAATCCCTCCGGAGTCAATGGGAGGCTCGTAATTGATTTTACTGAGAGTGGGAATGAGCCCACACAGAGAGCAATTTAAATATATATATATGTATATGTATATATATTTTTTTATTTTTTTTTAATCAAAGAAAAAATAGAATCATGAATAATCTTATTCCCACTGATGCCAACAGTGGAGTGACCAGACTGAGGGCAGATTTGGAAGCATTTTGCATGTGTTTCTGGAAGGCACAAAGAAGTGTATCGATTCAGTGCTGCCTTTTCCATGCATGCATTCCTTCATTTTAAAAAAATAAATCTTTAAAGGCCTTGTGAGGGTTATACAGCCTCTCTACTTGCCTGTTAATATCCTTTCTGTTCCACTCCATAAATTCTAGAGCTATTTATTATACACATATATTTTGCATACCTTGAGTAATGTAGGTTCAGAAGGGTCAACTATACGGCCCTGAAAAAGAAGGCCTCCTACTACAGATTTTAATTTATCATTCTAAATTGTATATGTTGTTTTGCAAAGCCTGTATGTCTAACCTTCATTGAAATGGAGTTCATGGGGAAAAAAAAGCTTTTTTTTTTTTTTTTAGGGCCACTCCTGTTTTTTTCTAGTGGGATTTTCTGGTGCATTTTTTGGAGCAGGATCACCACAGACAGGGAAGATGGTGACATCTTCTGCTCTCAGTGGTGGCTTCAACACCAACTCTGGCCTTTCCCTCAGCCTTCATTAAACCAGAATAGTTTTCAGGCAGTCATCCAGTCACCACTGCAAATATTGAACCGAAATATTAAGCATTTAATTATTTCTAAAGAGAGAAAGATGCAGCATGACGGCCATGAAAAGCAAACATGCAGGCATGACAGGGCTCGTTGGTGCATGGATGGTCCAAGGTCCAGACGTTTTGTGCTGGAGCTGGGGGGTAAAACTAACACAGTGTGTGCGCAGTGCTGCTCTGTCACCATGGGAAACAGCTTTTTGGGGAGAGGCAGAAAATCCAGAACTCCTCTGTTTGTTATATGGGTGAGGAAATTTGCAGGAGGGATAATGAAAGAGGCCAGCAACTTCATCTGAAAGGCAGGAACATGTTCCAAGGCCCTGATACTTTGCTCAAACGAGGGGGTTTTTCTGACCAGCTGGGTGGAACACCCATGTGGAAAATTCCCCACTTTTGTAGTTGCCTAATGGTATATAAAAGCTTCATTTCAGTTGGCATCGCAAAGTGATTTTGCAATTCACCCAATCAGAAAATAAAAAAAAGTAGTTATTGATTTTAAAAGCTTGTTAAATGCACTGGTTTGGTGTTGCGTTTTATAAACAAACTAGTTTTCAGTGAAGTGAGGATGACAAAATGGGTAGTCTGATGTAGTGAAGTGACTGCATGCCTGGGGATCAGGAACAACTGAATTCCCAGCTCAGCACTACTGTGGACTCTCTCTCAGGCTTTTATCCTCACTTTCAGTCATGGAAACAGCTATCAGATAGATTTTCTTTTTGTAAGTAGGATTATTTTAAACTTTTGTAGGAAAACCTTTTGGTCTTTTTGTCTGCGAAGTGGGGATATTTGCGATTCTGGCTTTCAGAGAATATTAAAGGTCGGATCCTGCTCTGCTCCATCAGGAGTTTTAACTCTGGAGAAAGGCAGGGAAGACGTAGCACAGAGTGGTTAATAACTGTGGTAGGGGGCTGTGTTGCTGCTGTCAGTAAATGGATGTCAGGCGTCGTTTGTGTTTGATGTGGTGGCACTGGTGGATTAATAAGTGCAGCGTAAAGGTGCAGGCGAGGTGTGCTGTGCGAAGCAGGAGAATGCTGTGTCACTTCTGACAGGCTGCTCCTGGCTCTCCAGCGGGTGGGGGGGGACTGTGATTTGGTGGCTCAGAGCTGGTAGCACAGCACTTCAATTGTAGATGAGCGAATTCTTTTTAAAGAAGTTGGTAAATTCTCCCATTTCAAGTGAGCAAGGCAGCGTTCATTATTACAGCTGATTACAAACGTGTGCCAAATCCATTGCTCAAACAATTTCTGTAGAGGGGGAGGCATTTTTCTAAAAAATAAAAAAATGTGTAATGCCCAAACCAAATGCTTTTTAGTTTTATGCAGTCTCACTGCTTTGAGCTGCAAGTACCTTAACAGCACTGTAGGAAATGAAAGGCACATTGTTCATTGAAACATTAAAAAAAAAAAAAGAAAAAAGAAAAACAATGATGCACCGTAACTCGCAGAACTCGTTTTTCTGCCCTGCAGTAATTACACTGGACTTGTAAATATCATCTGTGAATTCTTTGCTTGAGTAGGGTTGGACTTGAGTATTAAACCTTAAAAAATGTTCAAGTATATGCTTACTTTTCCACGCCTGAAAACATAAAGGAAGAATTTCTGGTCCTTGAGCCGTGGGGAAGAGAGAAGGCCACAGTGGGAACAAATGCAAAGAGAAGTTTCTTCTTCTCTAGGCAAGGCTGGTCACAGAAGGCATGACACAGCTTTGGCCGCAAGGCAGGGGAGGGGATTATGTATGGGAAGACCCCTCTGCCTTAACTAACAGGCTGCAGAGTCCAGTCCCTCTGTGAATGGTTTCCTTCTGGTCCCAAATTTGGCATTCCATGCAGTGGGATAGCTTCGGCAGTGGAAGTGCTGCCTGCCTGGCCCGAGGCTCGGGCACTCTTCTCGGGCTCAGAGTTCACCTTTCAAACTCTCCTCCCAAGCAGGGAACAAGTAACTGCTCTTTGTGGTTGTGCCCATCACTCAGCCACGTTGCAGGTTGCATGGTAGCTGAGAGACATCCAGTTCCTCCCACAGCCAAATTTTTAACAAGTGGAAACGTTCTGCCTTCCAAGGCCATCCCTTCTGCTCAGGCCATGCCTGACCTCTCATCTGCACTGCTTCAGGTGGAGTCCAGCTGCCTCTCAGGCTCTCAGAGCTGTGACAGAGCTTGATGCCAACTCACCAAGGAGATGCTGGAGGTGTCTGGAGGCTCCTCTGTCCTTGGAAAAGCCCCTCAGCTCCCACCTGAGGAGTGCACGGACACGAGCAGTTCTCTGAACACACAGCGCTCAGACTGGTGCTGTTAGAAAATACATGGTCTCAGATGACTAACCTTCCTGAAACACCTCATTTTCAGGAGATAACTGAGCCTTGCAGAGAAAGTTTCCTATCAGTTACAGCTGCAAAGGCAGTAATACAGTAACGGCAGCTTTTATTAACGTTCTTGTTCATGGGATTATTTGCATCAGAATCTTATAAATGCAAGAAGACTCTCCTCTCTTGTTTACAGAGCCACGCTGAGGAGTTATCACAGCCTGAGGGACTAATCTAAAATTAACTTTCTTCAGAAAAAGCTTTTAAAAAAAAGCCCTTAGCATTTCCAATAAGGAATCTCATCGCTGGCGCTGAAGTCAGAGCTCCTGGTGATGTCAGCTTGTTTGCACCTTTGTAACTTGCCAGGACCAAATTCTGAACAGATTTGCACCCTTATGGATCACGTTGTCTGCTGACTGGGAACAGCAGTGGGGAAGTTTGTCCAGGCTTGGAAGCTGTGGCCGAGTCGGGGAGTACTGGTGGGGTTGGTCTCTTCTGGCTGCCCTGGGACTGGGCAGGATGAGCTGTTGACTCTGACAGGACCCATCAGCCAAGAAAGGTCTGGTGAGGTCCAACCTGTGTTTCATCACCCCCTGAGAGTGCCTGTAGGCAGCTCTGAGAGCCAGCGTTTCCCAAGGAAACAAAAGCAGATATGTCTGGTTATAAATTTAGCTTATGTGTGATGTAGTCTTGCATTTCTCTCATCTTATTTCATTACATTACATTCCCAAAATGAACTAGAAATACAGTATATTAATCATAATCATCTAGAACTGAAAGTTCACAGCATCCAGGTGTATTTCCCATCCAGATTCATGGCTGTCATGTAGAATCATCTGAATAATTAGGAAGGACAACACCACTTTTCCTTATATTACCATATTCTCTTTTATGGTCCAGACTGTGAGGCACAGTCACATCATTTCCAGGATTTAGTGGGTCCTGTGGTAGGCTCAGGATTTAGCCTGCTTATCAGTGGCTGGCACTCTCTTGGGGGAATCTGGTGATGGCAAATGGTGCTGACTGTCAGCCAGGCGAGAAACGGGAACGTCGGTGGGGTCAGTCGTGCAGCCTCTGCTGGGGATGGCTGGAGACCCTTCTCATCAGTGACCTGCAGTGCTTGAGGCTTGGGGATTGACAGAGGACTTCAGTTTTCACTGCTGCTAGCCATTAACCTTCACAAGCAAAGCATTCCCACAAAAAATTCATCCAGGGCGAGTATGACAGGAAATATTCAAAGCATGAAATGAATGCTTATAGCATGACAAAGCAGTGCTTGAAAGACATGAAACGTTCATTACGCTTGGAGTGGCTGAAGGCTGCAAAGGAGAGGAGAAATAAAAATGTGACTCGAGTATGTATTTTTATTTCTCCATGTGTGTGTACAGAAAAAAGGCAATGAACCTTTCCAATGGATAAGGTGCATAACTACAGCTGCGATTATTCTAAGTCGTTTCCAAAATATATTTTTATTCTGTTGCTCCGTTCCATTCCTTTCCACAAATCTTTATCCATGAGATAACAGCAAGGGCCATCTAGAGGGCAGCTTGGAAATGGGATGGCCAGGAGCAGCCTCTTAGGGAACTCCTGAGCTTCCCTTTGCAGGGTAAAGGATTTTCTCTGTCCTGAGGGGACCTCAGTGCCCCCCTCCTCTGTGGCAACACTGGGGCAGGCGGGCAGCCATGGCATCCCCTTCTACCCATGTCCCATGTTCCAGGACACAGCAGCTGGAGCTGTGAGCAGCCTCCAGCTTTCACTACAACTGTTTTTAATGTCTGTCTTCTTGAGAGAGTTGCTGTTTAATTAACAGCTGAGAGCTGGGTTGTGTCAGAGTAATTGCGGCCGCCGGAGCGGACCACAGGCTGAAGGATGCTTTGGAACACCACCCTGCCCACCACGAAGCTGGGCACTTAGGGAAAGGAGTTTATTTGTGGTATGGGCATCGTTTAATTTCTGTTGAGTGGAGAGGGGAGTTTATTAGTGGAAAGAGGATGTGATGCCAAGGTCTGACTTGCAAAACAAAACCCCAAACCTTTCTATTTGTCTTTCTATGTAAAAATTCCCTAATGCTCGGTAATGTAAGACAAAGGGAAAATTTTACTTGCAGGAGAATTGCCTTCCACAATAACCAAGAGAAAAAACACAAAACGCCCACACCAGAGCAGCATGATCCAAAATGTGAACTTTTTACGCCTCCCCAACCTTCTAGGTTAGGCTTCCAACCAAGTGATCTTTTATTATCAACATGATATACCCTTGACATAATTTGGCGCAGTAAAGCTTCTTCTGCTGAACTCGTGATTTCATTTACTAGATCTGATGAAAGTTCTGTGAACCACGGTAAAATGTGATAATTAGTAGTTTAATTCTTTTAGGGTGTGCGTATTAATTGAAAAGGCTTGAACTATAAATACAGGGCCTGTGGATAAAAGCCCCCTCTGAAATCAGTCACTTACCCGAAGTATTAATTACTCCACATCTATTTAGGTGGTGTCTCTTTGTGGCAGTGTGGCAGTGAGTGGGAACCCTCCACTCAGAGATCACAGCAGTGAAACCCAGGCTGGCTCACCGCTGCTCTCCTGCCACCGAAAGTGCTCCCTGGCCAAAATTTTGCCCTCTGTGGTCAAACCACTGGAAGTTAAAAATGTGTGCTGGGAGCTGTGTTGTGCAGATGAGCTGGGGAGGTGCTGGCTCCCTTCCTGCAGGAGTCAGAAGGGGATGGAGGCTTGAGGTGGAGGCAGTGGCAGCAGTGGGTGGGTGGGTGTCTTTTTGTTTTCCAACAAGTTCACGCAAGGGATTGGGTGAGATTCGCTGTGACTGCAGTCCCAACCAGTCTGGCACTTCTTGGCAAAATGTACTTTCCCTCCTACTTACACACTTATCCTTCACTGTACCTGAACTACCAGCACCTAAACTCCTGTGGCTTCACCCAGAGCTTGGTTCATCCAGAGGGGAATGTCCAAGTGTCGATAAAGGATTGCACTTTCCCGCTCACACCCCGGAGTTCTTTTGCTCTGACTTCCTGACTAGCACAGGAGGTGTTCTGTTGACTCCAGACCTTTCCAAATATATCTACACACTATGAAAATGTGTGTCATTTTTTCACACCTTCCTCTGGTTTCTGCCTGTGGTGTAGTGCCTGGATGAATCTTGTGGTTTTACAGGTACAAGGTGGTTTTCATTCAAATGGATCCAAACCTTCATACTCATACTTGGTTTGCACACTCAGAAAAAACCTCTATGTCTGCACATATTGCAGATTCATGGGTTAGTCAGGTGCTTTCCAAGTAGCCTTAATTTTGTAAACCTGGAGTTGTGTACACCAGCAAGGAGGTGCATGTGAAGAGCAATGCACAGCTCCTGAAAGCAGCATACTGGACTGCTGCTGTTGTCAGGGAGGGCACTTTACTGAGACCAGGCTCCCAGAAAAAAGCCTCATCACTTCTGTAGATAATTAGACACTATTTTTTAATTGCAGGAGCTACTTTTTAATTGAAGAAGTTGCTAGCTAGGAACTGGAAAGAAACTTTAGGGCTACTCTTACAGAGCTGTGAGAATAAAATCCCCTCTGAAGCCTGGCTCTAGTGTGACTGAAATGGAAAAGTACCAGATCTGTTTCTTGGAAAGTGAGAAGGAGACTTTTATTTGCAATGGTCTGCAAATATTTTCCCAGGAGTGAGGTAGTAAGCATGGCAAAAGGGGCAGGGGGAAGGTGAGACAAGTTAGCCACACTTGTAAACACACTCCTTTCACTCTGCTGTTGTTATCTGGCACAAGAAAGGGCGCCGCGAGTTGTTTACAGCAGTTCATGCTGTTCGTTTCTGCTCCTTTTTCAATGCCCTATCTCCACTTGTACAACTTTTTTTCTCGTTTGTGATAGTGTCCGGATAGATTTTGGCGGTGGGGTGGTAGGAAGGTGCCAGTTGATTAAATGTGCTGCTTACTATGTGCATTTCATGTCTGCTGTCCTAACATTTTTTTGTTAACCACTGTTGCAACTGAAGAAAATGCTGAAGTTTGACAGTTGGGAGTTACTGCTGAGTATGTGCTGTAAACTATATCATCCCTCTGCCTTCTCCCTTTCTCCCCCTCCTGCTGGAACCAAATGATTTATAAAATGCCTTCACATTCTTGAGTGAGTTCACACTATCACCTCCAGGCACTGCACTGAGGAGTCTTAGGAGTGGATGGGAAACATAGATCTGATAGCTGGTATTTTTCTCTGAAAGGGAAAGAAAAAAAAAAGGCAAAAAAGGGCTGATTAAATTTAAAGGAGAAAAGTTTCCTGCTGTGCCCCAGAGTAAATCTGTAGTCAGTGAAGCACTTTCTAATAAACAAGAGATGTGCGTGGTTACAGTGGGGTTTTATTATTACCCACTGCCATTGTTTTTCATTTTCATAAGATTCAATTAATGCAATCATTTTAGAGTGTCTCTAATCATTGCCTCCCTCCCTCACTCGCACTTGAAGCAAGCCACACTCTGGGATGAGGAGCCGGCACCTCGCTCCCATCCCTGGCGAGGAGAGGCACAAGGAAATGATAGGGCTGCTCCAGGGAATTAGAATATTTCTCTTCTCTCTGTCTGGCCTTTGCAGGAGGCATGGCCAGCACCCCAACCCTGGCTGTGGTGTGCCCTGCCATGGGGCCACTGTGTCACCCCAGCAGTCCCCCTGCCCTAGCCAGGCACAGGGGTGTCAACACCAGCTCTCAGATCACAGTGGGCCAAACCTTTTACTGGTATTTCTTCTCTCAGGATCAAAAGGGAGGAATACTGCTTATGTAGCTGTACCACTCACTGACAGAGAATCCAGACCTCTGTCCCAGTTATTCTTCTGTTTTAATTCCTTACTCTTAAGATTTTATCTGTAACAGAAGACTCTTTGACAGCTGCACCTCCATCTGAAAACCTGCTGGTGTTTGGGGGGGTGTCCCCACCTGACCAGCTTTGCGCTGCAGACCTCCTGCAATTTTCCCACATGTTAGACCTCAAAGTCCTGATTTTCAAAATCAGGGAATTCATTTTCAGGAAGTTTCCAGCAGCAGAATGCAGAGAGCTGGCCGTGTCCCCCACGCCATACAGAGGGGAGCCAATTTTATCGTACAGCCGAGCATGCCAGAGCTGGAGCTGCAGGAGGAAGGGAAGAGGTGAGGAGCAGGAGAGGGTGGACAGCAGCTTGACAGACTGAGGTGGCTGCGGTTTTGAGGCAGGAGGGGATCCCCACAGATTTTTGTGAGGGAAGGCTTACAGCAGTGGTTGGGCAGTGGCCCATGGCTCCATTTAAATCAATAACAAAGTGGGCTGGAAAGGATGTGACAACCCGAGCAAACAGCTGAGGAATGAGGCAGCCCAGTATTAGCGAATCCAGATTTCTGCCTGCCATGGCCACGAAGGATGAATTTGCAGTAGGACTGGGAGCCGTCCACAGTTAGAAGGAGAGGGAAGTAAAGATCATCCCGTGTACAATATAAATGTAAGTTGTTATTACTACTATTGCTATGTCAGCCGTAAACTGTTCCCACGAGAACAGAGATGCAGCATCATTGAAAAAGAATGTCTTACTGTGAAATGGGCAGCAGAAACACTGTGGCATTATCTGCCGGGCAGTGAATTTACCTTGGTGACGGATCATTATTCCCTCCTGCAAACGAACCGGATGAAGGGCAGGAACACAAGGATAACTCAGCAGCGCTTGTATTTTACAGGCTTCTGAATTGAAAAAAACAAACAAACAAACAAAAAGTAGCCAAATAAAACTGTAAGGATGGAGAATGTCGAGAGAGATTGCTTGGGGCAAGAAATGGGGAGGAAAGCAAATTTTCTTCCAGATCTATGCTGACGTGATACGTGGACTAAGACTTGGATTTCATCCCATCTAATATTAGGCATTAAAATGAGACACCAGCAATGAACCTAAAATCCTCACTGTCCCTCTAATCAGTGGAGATACTGGGTCTTTTGAGAATTAATCTCTCTCTGTTGAACCTCAGGGAGCTTTAAAACTAAGATGTTTCAGTCTAACGCTGTAATTGCACTGGACCTGAGATTTTGCTGCTGGAGGAAGTCTCCCACCCCTCTCCCACTCATCCTGACAAGCCAGAGCAGAGAGTTGCTCAAGAGCAAAGGTGCATCTAGCAGGGCACGTGGACTTGGCTGAATGATTTCTTCATCATTAGCTATAGGGAGTAGAAGAGTGGACAGTGTATCTACTGCCCACGTGTACTTTTTCCCTTTCTGTTTGTCTTTTGAATTTTACAGAATGGGAGTTTGTTAGATAAATTATCATTTTTGGTAAGTATTCATGTGCTCTGTGGAAGAATGTGTCTAGGGATGGGCACACTGGCAGTGAGAATTTCCTTCTCAGCTCTTCCAGTGAAGTTTTGTTCTAAACTGCCCAAAATGAAGCCATTATTCAAAAGTAAAAATGTTCTGTTCCAGTTCTTGTTTTCATTCCTTCATGTGTCTGGGGACTAAACTTCTATGAAAAAGAGCCCATTCTCACAGGATGCCTTGCCTAATTTTGCAGACAAGAGAGGTTCAGCTATTCCAATTACGATGAGATAAGAATCTGAAATGTTTGGGATCACATCCATCCTGAGTTGAACTCTAACTTTCCAAAATCCATCCATCATTATTTTCCCCTTTATTTCTGCATTTCAGTAGTGCAAGCAAAGGAGGAACAGAAAAGAAATGAATGTTTATGCATCATAAACCATAATAGATGGGTTTCCTTTTTACCTGAGTTGCTTTAGTTTAATATAGAGCTCTCTACCAGTGGAATTCCTTTTCCTTTTTCATTTTTTCCTGCCAGCTTGAAAGTCAGTCACAGTACAAATCGTCACAGGCCAGGTTAAGTGTGGCCCAAAGTATGAAGTCCTGGCTCCTGTGGTATCTTCAGAGTATCTTAAATACATGAGAATGGGGCAGTCCACCCCAGTGCCATGTTTCTGCATCCCTGGGTATTGTACTGTGCCACAGACACTGACTGGTGGGATGGGTTAGAGGCTCTAGAGAGGCAAATCTTCTACCACAGGAAGGGAGTGCAAAGCCCAGCCCAGCTTCCAGCAACAGACTCATCTCAGGTCCTCATTGGTACCCCAAGAGCATGTCTGACTTGCTGCAGGCACCCTCCTGGGATGGGACATCCCACCAACGTCATCCCAATTCCCTAAGCACCTCCCCTGGAACCACCCAATCTGCCACACATGGGATAGGCACTTGAAATCAGTTAAGGATGAACAAGGTCCCTCTCTGCCTCTTCTGTTTACTGTGTTAATGTTGAATCCCTCACAATGAGTGAACTCCGAGGCCCTCTTTGGGTTACAGCTTGAGCAGATTATACAGAAAAAAATAAACTTGGTCCGTGTTCTGGCCTGACCTTGGCCTGAACCTGAGAAAGTGAATGCCCCTATCACACCAACATGTGTCCGTAGAAGTACAGTAAACACAAACGGGGGTCACTGGCCCTCTCTGTCCTGCAGTCCAGGCCAGGAGTCTGGAGTTTTGGGCTGTCCGCCCAAGTACTTGTTAATAAATGTCCATTCTTAGTCCGTAAAGGAATGTAGACAGGGCATCCTGCCCTACAAAACACAAACTTCGAATAAAACGGAAAGAGAGTCTCAGTCATCGTGCAGAGCTCTGCTGCTGGTTTCCATATCCAGCAGTCTCTTCCCACTGGATTTGTGTTGCTAGTCTGGGACTTGGCTGGGGGAATTGCCCACTAATACACTGGGTGTTCTCCACCGCTGTCTGAAAGCGTGGCTGCCTGCTTAACCCCGAGTGCAGCAGAGCTTGGGAAGTCAATCAGTCAGTCTGTGGGGCTTCCTCCTCAGTGCTTGGGGGAAGCAGAGACCTGGCAGAGCCTGGGATATGAGCCTGGAGAGCCTGGGTCACCCTGGGACGGGGCTGTGTTGCTTCCAGGGGCGTGCAGCGCTTTGCCCGTGCACCTTCACTCTCCCAGTGGAGTTGGTCGGAGGCAGATGAGTGCGTGACATGACGTGACTAGTGACAAATCTCTTCCCTCCCCAGCCACAAGAATAACTAACATGGAAAGTTAGTTAAGATAACTAATGTGTAACCAGTGGAAGTCAGGCTACTTGGAACTAAAAGCTATCAGAGTTAGTTCTGTGCAAAGAGTAGAGGAGTAAGAGACTTCTGGAGAGAAAACTCCAAGAATTCAGTTGAAAGGACATCAGGTAAATACACAATATCCATGGAGTTTACTGTGAATTACACTTTGCTCACCTTTGGTGTCAGCTGAGAAGGTGTAAGAAGTAGCTCTGAAGGGAGAGGAACGCCATGGGGAAAGGTGGAGCTGGCTGATCCTCGTGACTTAGCTTCCATGCCCAGATTTCTTACTTTCACATCACATTTGCACAACCTAATCTCGAGCAGATATTTCTCCAACTTCCTTTATCATAGTCTTTTAGAAGTGCCCTGGTGTGAAGAGAGGGGAGTGCCAGGAAGGGAGGATGAGAGGAACCAGCTGATGAAGTCGCCAGGGTTTGTGTCCAAATCACCCAGCAAAGTTGGGCAGGGAAGCTGCCCTCACCTGACCCTGTCCCCACCCGCTCCTCCCGGACTCTGGGCTTTCCTAGAGAATCCTACCATACTATCTGGATACATGGATTATTCCTATAACTCTAAACTAAAATGCACATTTAAAAAAAACCCCAATACCTCTTTTTACAGGCCCCTAATTCTGTGCCCACAGGACTTCAGACTCCCTCAGTCCAGCTCCGAGCTGAACAGTAACCTTGGCGGGTGCCCTTATCTACCACCAGCTGAGGGAGGGTTTTATAGATCCTAAAATAATTACAGCATTGTTGAGTGCAGTTGTATAATTTCTTGGCAATACGCTAATTAAAATGAGATATTTACACACAATGCTTATTTAAAAGAAGACTTAAGACTTATTTAAGACTTATTTAAAAGAATCTGCATACTTCTAGTAACTGTGTATCACAGCTCTATTAAAGATCATGTTTTTCACACAGATTGAGTTCTCCAGCTCTGTTATCAATGTAAATGAGCCCATGGCTTTATGGTCAGGCCTGAATACTTCCAGGGCATCTGAATCACCCTGGTATTTCATTTCACCATCTAAAATTACTTTTGAAATACTATGTTTTTTTAACTTGCTGTGTTATGGCAATTAGAAATCGTTCTGTATTTACTAGGAGCAGAGAGTCCAGCAGAGTGGAGTGTTTAATGTGATGAATAGTGTTAGGAGCTCAAAGAAAAGTCAGATGCGTGTCGACACATATCAAAGCTGTTCTGCTGCTCAGAATGACTGTTCGTGATACTTGTTTCATGATAAACTTCCTCAGAACATGATGTTACTGGAAAAGAAATGATCCGCTCTGAGAAACACGCAGGTGACACAGTTGAGTCAGCAGCTTGCAGCAGTGACACAGGTTTACGTTTATAAAAATCCCCTCTGAACTTTTGTCTCCTGCGTGCGTACATCAGAGCCTTAAAATCTGTCCTGCTTCTTGTGCTCATTTGGTAGCTGTTTAAACTAGCAAAAATCTTCCCACCACCCCGATGAAGAGGTAGATTCCCAGCCTTAAAAGTCTCAATAGTCACAAAACTTTCCTCTTTCGTAAGTAATTCACCATATACATGTTAGTATCTCCGGTGACCGCTGATATCTCCAGGGAAATGATAAACATGGAAAAATAACAGACCGCTGTGGAAACCAGAAAATCCTGCCTCCCATCCGAGAGGGTTTAATTATTGGAGTGCAAGTTCCCCGTGCACAAGCATCTCGGCATTCATAGGTGGAAAGTACCTCATGCTGTGTTTGAAATATCAACTGGATTTAAAAGAAGGCTTTGTGCTTCAGCATGGACCTTTCTTAGCCTCCTGCAGATGGTTCCTATTGCTGAAAAGAGACATGACTTGTGAGATGTGAAGACCTCCATGCCGATTTTCTGTGCTGCTCTAATCCCGCTTTACACCCATAAAGGACTTCAGTCCTTAAGCCTTTACCCTCTTTCTCCTAAATATTAAAATTATTTTCCTGAGTGTCATACTGTATTAAAGCAGAATGAAAATGGTTTTAACAATTGCTGGCATGGGGCTTCTGTACAGCATGTGTGTCACAAATCATGTCACTTTTCAGCAATAGGGCTGCTGCCAGCGGGAGGCTCAGAAATGCTCATGTTAATCAAAAATTTTAATTTCAAATCAAATTGACAGTTTACACATGGTGAGAAATGCTTCTCACCATGTGATATTTCAGTATGCTACACTGGGCAAAATGGGTGCACTTTCCTGTTAAGAATTTTGACTACAGTATCTGCAAATTTATGGGTTTCAATGTATTGGGTATGGTAGTGGTTGATCTAAGGGAGCCCCTTGGAGAATAGGAGACAGAAGGGTTTTCATGCAGCCTGGCACTGGTGAGCCGCTGTTGGCACATGCTGCTGGAGAAATGACAGGTATTCAATAAACATCACTATGGTTAAGAGGAAGATTTAAAGGAGGGAGGGGCTGCAGTGCTATAAACAGGATTTGAAACAAATGTGCTTATTTCAGCCCGTGATTAGTCTGAATACCTAAGTATTCCACACCAGTTTTTAAATATCCCTACATTTATTTTCACACTGGTGTTCTTCACACAGCATGAACAATAATATTTATGGCATTAATATGGTAGCTAAATTCTGATTTGGAGCAGTGTAAACCCGAGTAGACTCTGCACGTTCCAAGGCACGCTCCGGTGGCGTGCGGACCAGAACGTGGCTACGGCCATCGGCTCCTTCCTGCTGCCATCAGCTCCCTAGAAACCAGTGGACAAAATTCAGGAGGCCAAATACCAGTTGATACTTGGTGACGAATGAGAGGAGCAAGGACAGATGATGGAGAGAGGAGCAAGGGCAGCTGATGGAGAGCGCGCGATCGGCCGCGGACAAACCAATCGTACAAAGCCATGTTTTCAGGCTCTACCAGAAATAAGGTGCTGACATCAAAAGATGGCCAATGGATAGAACTATGATCCTTACATTATTCTCTTTAGGAGGTTTCCCAGCTCTCTGGGGGTCACTGCAATGCCAAGCTCGTGATTGGGATATTATTTTACAGAGGCTTGGAGGGGAGATGAGCAGGGATGACAGTGTCCCCTTCCTGGGTCTTCCCCTCCAGTGCCCATATTTACCGTAGGATGGGTGGATGCTGTTGGTGGGTGCCCAGGGAGCTCCCAGCAGCAGCACGTGCTGTCAGCCTTCCCTGGAAGCTCCATTTGGACACTGAGTCACTGGCAATATCACCACAGACCTTGGAGATCGCAGCTGTCATTGCTCTTGTAACCAGGGTTGATGTGAAAATATGAAGATAAATAACTCCTTCATATTATTATTTTCAGGGAGGCAGGCTTTTCTTTTTATTACTCTTTTTATTGTTGGATGCTATAAATATTCCAGAATTATTATCCCGAGGTAGATTTCATCTCATTTACTTTGAAACGCTTTTGAGGAGGCACATTATTTTATAAGCTGCCAAATGAGTATGACCATTTATAATGATTTTTTTCTTCTTTTCTTTAATATTGGATTTTTGGATGGAGGACCTGAAACAGAAATATGCTAATTTAAGACATCTGTTGTTTTTCAAGCTATAGGCCCCTCTCGGTATTAATGCAGGTTTTTTTATCAAATTGGGTTTATGGTAGACGGGGAGATTCTAAATTTTTATCATTATATCAAAAAAATGTATTTAACTGATTTCTCACACATACAAGTACTGAAAAGTACCCAATGATGTTAGGAGTCATCAGAAATGAAAAACCACACCAGACATCTTAGATCTTGGAATGGTTTCCATTACACAAGGTCTTTAATGTGAATTGAAATGCTTTCAATGTTTCAAGAAGACCTTTGTCTTCAAGAGAAAGGAGCTATCCCTGTGCCATCACTTGGACAAAACCTGACATGATTGATTGCAATCTGTAATCAGTTCATTAACGGTAATAAGTTTCCATTAATTCCACTATCTCTGCACTTAAATATAAAGTGAGTTGAATCTCCTAAGAGCTGAGGCTGCAGTGGATCCGTGCAGGATCAGGCTGTTGGTGACACACCTGATGCCATATTTGCTCTGGTCCACGTTTATTGATTTGCAACCCAGACTCTGAAGCTCAGTATGACAAATATCGAAAGAATAATTAGGCATTGTTCTCATTGGAGATTCTAAAGTGCCATGAGTAGGAAAGGTAACACACAGGGAGAGGTCACACATGTTTTTGTGTTGTGATTCACCTCTGGAGGACCCGTGGTCAGGTGGATTCCCTAGGGAAGAGGTGAGAGACCTTCGTCCAAGCCACTCCCAGCAGACGTTGATTCCCAGTGGCCACAAACCATATGGAAAAGGAGCTGAACTTGAGCTCCGAGCACCCACAAAAACGAGCAATTTTCGACAGACAATTTCACTGTCTGCTGGATACAGACTTCTTAGCTAAAACCCAAAAAGGCAAATCATTTACCAGTGGTTTTGCATATTGTGAAGGGTTAACAAAACTTTCATTATCACAGTCTATTAAGCCAGGACCAGGAAACAATTTCTAATCAACACTCAGATCTGGGCAGGGATTGTGCAGTCTTTTGTAGGAGGCCTCAGATCTGTGTTCTCTATTCTCACATGCTCACTTCCAGCTGTTGTCATTGAAATCCCACATAATCTCCCCGGGTCAAAGGGCAGTCATCCATGACTGCCGCTGTTAGGAGGTTATGCTGATTTCTGTTGTCAAATATTGCCCCTTTTCTCTTTCAATCACTCCCATTCTACTTTTTTTAACAAGAAAGATCCAGCCTAGAATTGTATTACATGACTTTAAAGTCTTAAAAGTGTTCCTCTATTGTACTAACACGACATGCCCTGGACGATCTAATCCATCCTGCTATGGGCCACAAAGAAAGTTCTGGTGCTTCTTAAAACCTCAGCCAAAGGCAGGTAGCGAGTCAGGGAAAATAACAGCATCTGTGATGTGTGGCCCCGCAGTTATTTCATAAGAAAATGTGCAATTTGTCCAAGGTGAGCTATTGCAGTGGCATTAAAATTAAATTGGAAATAACAAGCTGAAATAGGAGTGGGAGCATTTATCAGGGAACGAGAGATGTTTCTGTATCACCTTTAATGTATAATGCCTTGCTTAACTCTTCTATAAAATGTCCATGGATTAAAAACGTGGTCTAATTTACCATTAAAGGTTTATCATTTACAGATTTGAGGAATGCATTTTGTACAAAGCAATTAAAATAAGGCCACCGTTGCAGCTCTGGTGATCAGTATTTGGGGGCTGCTGGTGAATGCAGATTTCACTGCTGCTACGTGCAGCATCCCAGCCTGGTGCTGTCTGCCATCAGACTGACACAGACATTCCCTTGGACAGAGTCCTGTGGCTGGCATAGATGGTCTCTTCATCTCCAAAATCTCCATTTTTTTTTAGATACAGAGTAAGTTTTCTTAGATACTCGGCTTAGCCCCCTGGGTCTTGCTTTGTATTTCCAGCGTGGGATAGAGCTGAGCTATTTCTCAGCAGTGGCGGGGCTGCCTCTGCTGGGTCAGCCCAGCCTTGATAAACTCACCTTCCAATTAAACAGAGTGTAAATGTTATGAAGGTCTTGACTGAAGCACGCCTGTTCAGTCCTGTCCTTTTTGCTGGAGGATGCAGATTAGGAGTAACTCCCTCACCCCATCCTCCTCAGCCAGAGCAGCCGTGGAACAGCTAATCTTTTGGGAGTCCTCGGGGTGAGCCGGGTTCCCTCTGATAACATCCCCTCTCTCCAGGCCTGCGTGTGCTGTGTGATACAGACATTAATTTTCTCATCAACATTATTGCTCCGCATTGTTTGTGAAACATGGGATTATCTAGATAGAGGATAAAACCAAAAGGAATCAAGTTGCACTTCGAGCAGAGAGGGCTTTTCTTTTAATCAGGCATTTGGTTAAGATAATAGGCTTGAGACCCTAATTGATTATTACTATTTTAAGGTTTTAAGATGGCTATGTATAGTGAGATGCTGAATGTGAAAAAAGCTTTAGAAATGGGTTCAGTGGTAGTTTGGGGGACTTGTGTAATTTCAAAACACTGAAAAGGAATCAGAGCCTCCCAAAAAGCTGTTCTCTGAAGCTTAATACATTGTCACTCAGATTGTAGTGGAAGAAAAATAATTGGATTTGGACTTGTTCATCTTCAAAGGAGTAACTCTCTCCTGGTTTTCTTTAAGCTTGGCTTTCAGGGAATCAGTTGTATCTCTGTTTAGAAAATACCTTGTATATTTGTGGTGCAATCGAACTATTTTATAGCAAAAATAATACTGTTGGATTGCACAAGGAAGCCTGCTAATTAAACAACAATAATACCTTGAGCACCTTGAAAACATCTTCAGATATTCAATTAAGGAACAATAACCCGATGAACTTTAACCTATAGACTATATTCAGACTTTCTACATAAAAGTAATTGCATCAGTCATGATTTTCTCAAGCTACAACACAAGCTCTTGATTGGTAGCTCAACGTCTGAGACTCCTTTTTACTGCATTAATTGGGAAAGCAGACAATACTCTCCCTGTAAACTCGATTTTAGGACGAAGGTTAGTTGTCTTTGTACACGTTTACTCATTGAAATAGGAATGTTTGCTTAATAATTCAAAACAAATAGCACTAGACAACAAGTCCTAATCCTGATTTCTCCTCTTCCAGTGTAAATTAGGAGAAAATGAGGTGAAACTCTATTTGATCAGTGTAGAAAGATTTGTTTAAAACTTCTTTGAGAGAGATCAGAATTAAGCTCCAGGAACTTAAGCCTTTTCTTCTGGCTTCTTTGCTGGGATCCAAAAGAAGAATATGTAACTGCCATTGTGAATTTTCCCCCCAATTAAAGCAGCCATCAAGTTATGGAAAGATGTTTTCCATGTGGTACCTGGTACAATAATGCTGTGCTGTTGTGCACAACGATTTATTGGTTACTACCCTGATCTGCTTTACTTAATTTGGTCTTATGAGGCTGGATTTTTCCCCCCTTAAGGGAAAGATGATCATTCCCATGAGCCAAAGGGAGATCTTTAGTGATGAGCTAAGCCCTACCTGCCCCTAGATTTGTGCTGAAGGAATGATTCAATATGTTTTAATTCCTCCTTGAGGTTGTCAGCCCATCTTTGTTTGGCAGGGCAGTGAGCACGTGCTTTAGTCAGGCATGTGATGGAAATGGAACACGTGCTCCCACAGCTTTGCTGAGTCAGGGCCTGCCTTGGCCAGCCACGTGTCTTAATTTGTACCCAGAATTTCAGTGAATGAACCCTGCAAGGTGCATTTTGAGCACCTGCTTTACTACCAAACTGCTGCACAAAGCTGCAGACATAACCTGTCACACACAGCAGTTTCAATATCCTGTCTTTTTGGATATTGAGCAAAATTAACACAGTGCAAGTATTTCAGTAAAGTGCCCTATGAAAAGTAAATCTTGGGAGCTTTCAAGGTGTTTAATCATCTTTTCAGTACAGGAGCTCATTAATGCTAACATCTGCATATATAATTACTGGGCTTTACCTATTTTCCTTCTCATTCAGAATTAAGTAGATCAGCCAAATTGATACATTTTTGCATTTTGACCCCTGCTAATAATGTTAGCTTCACATCTTTTGTCAATGCTGCTGTTTCCCAGTAATTCCTGTTTTACACATTTAGGTTCTTTGTACTACTTCCCTCATTTTCTTCTCTCACTCTTATCCCAGCTGAGCAAAAATGAGTCTTAGGCCTGGATTTTGCAATCTGAGTCATCCAGGCAAACCTTTAAAATTCCGTGGTGTTCTAATGAACTGCAAATTCACTGACCAACCGTACATCAAAATACATTCATGATACAGCTCTAAACCAAGGGCATGGCTTTTGTGGGTATCAAGGTATTATTAATGATTGGCGAGACAAGCCCCCGATTTCCTAATGTTTATAAGTAAATATCAAATTGGAGAGTTGTGAAATTCACCTTCCATTTGTGAAATGTTTACTTTCGGTATTGAAGGATGAAAACCTAACCATGCTCGTTGCGTGCTGTTGTTTAATGATTACTGTTACATGTACTCCCATAAGGAATGTTCCTGCAGGAGTAAGTGGACATTTCAAGTGCACCCAAGATAGGAATATTGAAGTCAGCATGTCCAAGAGAACTTGTTCATCTTCTCTCATGCCCCGAGAGTTAGAATGTATTTAAAATGGCACTTTCATTTCTGGTTTTACCTCTGTGTGACAGGTTAAAGTAACATGGTTTGCTTTGCGACAATCACATTTTTACTGGATAATCACAAAGGGCTCTAGACTTTCCCTTTAAAAAATCAACCAAACATCCTCCCGTGGCTGTGATTCGGGGCTGTGTATTTTTTGTCCTCCCATATTTAAATTTCACCTTCACTCTTCGTGCGGCAGGAACCTGCCTGAGAAATGCAGGTGGGAGTGGACACCAGAGCAGAGCCAGTGCGGTGCGCTGCGAAAAAAAACAACACGTGGCAGATGTTCGTGGCATTGCTGGATGCACTTCTGGAAGTTGCTCAGATACTGCCATGATGAGCACAGTGTGAGAAGTTACATAGCATAGACTGGCTTCCCTCAGAAGGGCTCTGCGGAGTAGTAAGCGTCCTGGCCCCGATCCAGCAAGGCACTTAAGCATATGCTTAATTTTAGGCACATGAGTGGTTTCAGTGAAGACCTAAGAGAATTATTTTTAATTCACAGATCATTTAATTCAATAGGCAGGTCTGCTGCAGCATATGAAAAGTAGATCTTCATATTAAAAATACTTGGGAAATCGGCGATGAACAAACGTTGTGGATGGGCAGCAACCGTTTCTAAAAAGCAGAATGAGGTAGTCATCACCTTTATTACGGGAAAATACAAAGCAGATCAGCCAAAAGCACTTACAGCTATCTGGGAGCTATTTTTAAATTGAAAATAAGGAAAAATAAAAGCTAGTAAGAACATTTTTTTCATTTGAAGTAGAGAAAAATTTATTCTCTTGATGTAAATAAAAACCTTGTTTGCAGATTGAGGAATTTGTTTGTGTTGAATTTCAGCATCAATTTCAATATTTTATAGTACATTTATCTACAGCTGGAGCATGACAGATTTGTGTATATTTATATGTTTGTGTACATAATACATATGTATACACACATACACAAGGATGCCCAAAGATATACATATACACAGTTTGAGAACTCATCATTATTGCTGGAGTATAAAAACATGCCTGATGCAGAAACTTGTCTCGAGTCTGTTAGCTTAGAGACTGCGTTCATCTGGCACCGTGGGCTCCTCGCAGAAACAGGGAACTTCTTCTGTGTAGGAGCAGAATTCCATGAGATCTTGGCTGGAGGTGAATGGCTCACCTCCCTCCAGATCTCTCCCAGACCTTTCCCTGACACATTGCCTGACATTCCACTCTCTGTAGACCTGCACAGAAGATGTGTTTCTTTTGCTTCCCATTCCACAGGTAGAAATGGCACTGGGATATGCTGGGGTTTTTTTAAACAACCCCAAAAGAAAGCCAGGAGTACAAATGTGCAGCTGACATTAGTCCTATTGCTCTGGCCATTAGAGAAAGGTGCACAGGTATTCCTGGGATGTGCTTGGGGTGCAGGAGAATATATGGAATGCAGGGAAATCGTACTGAGCCTGACAAACAATTAACGATGGAGCAGATGGTGCCCCTGCAAAACATTCAATAATAAATGTGTGCGTGCGCCGGAATCAGTGACTCTAAGTAGGACAACCTAAAAAGGTATGCCACTTATCCTGTGGGCAAGCAGGACTTTGCAGTTCTTTTAATAATCCCTTTATCCTGCGATTTCTGCTGTGACCCTGATTTCCAAAGCAGGAGGTCAGCCTGGCCGGCCGAGTGCAGCCCTCCCTCTAATTGAGGTCCGGCTCTGTCCCGCCAGAGCTGCCGTATCCCGGCCCTGGGCTGCAGCCCGGGCTGCTCCTTTGTCACTGAGCATACCCGTGAAAATTAAATGAACATTTGGTGGTAGGCATGTTTGCAGAGAAGAAGGAAAATACTGTTATGTAAAGTGCCATCACATTTTGATACCGAGTGTGGAGGCATTCCTTGCACAAGGGAGGCGAGCGTGGATGCACCCGCCCTGGTTCCTACAGACGGTCCACAGCTCAAAGTTAATACTTTTTCTCATGCAAAAATTTATTTTTATTTTCAAAACCTAGTTCTAAATGTTATAAAAATTTTATTTTGGTTGAAAAGGCCTTAATTGAATTTTTTTTAACCATCTGCTCTTTTAAGATTCCCCCTAGTGTAACCTTAGAAAAATGAAGAATACGTCTTTAAATCTTGTTTTGTCTAAATGAATGGGTAGATAATCCTGATCAGATGTTTCTTTAGAGAATAATGTTTAAAACGATTATGGAACTTAGCTGTCCTGTCTGTTTCCTAGGTACAGTATTTTCATTTCAGTTGTGAAGTCATTAGGGGTCATCCAAGGTAACCGTTTATTAAAATAGTCCTCTTTTGTTTCAGATTTCCTGTTGAGATGCTTTAACATGTAAAAATCTCCCTGCTGATGTGTCATGTTAGCTTTCCTAACCTCCAGATAGAAACCACAAAGCAGCCTACATAGCTGTATGACTAGTTACCCACCTACATAAACAATAATTACTGCTAAGTGGGAAATTAGATGTCACATTTTAAGTCTAAATGAAAGTAAAGTATTGGAGAATACTGTCATTAAATGCTTAAAGCTAATCGCAGTTCTCTCACTCTGTTTGTTTTGTAGGACATTTGGGCTTCCAGGACAGTTTTGTCACATCAGGTGTTTTCAGTGTGACTGAGCTAGTAAGAGTCTCACAAAGTAAGTATCATTTTGTGGCCGGTTTATGTGGTTTCTGCAATCCAAGGGTTTATTTTTTTTTCCTTTGATTCTTATTGTTCCCTTCCTCAATTCAGAAACAGCATCTTGAAAATTAGGAGTCTCCTCTTCACTTCTTGCCAGTGGATAGCATTTATGTGCCACATCTTTTAATGGGCGAAAATAAAAGAGCAGAATTTTAATGTAAGCTGATAAATAATTTGATTCTGCAAACTTGCATGTGCAAGTTGAAAAGCTTGTCTGGCACCCAGCTGAAAATGGTCAGAGTGCAGATAAATGCATACGGAAATCAGTTTTCCGTGGATTCCTTGGAGGCTCCGAGGGCTGTATTGTAACCAGATCTCTAGATATTACCTGACCTGTGCACATAAACCTGGAAATTTTCTGATGCTGTTTTTTCACATTGTGTTCATCCATGCCATGTGTACATGTCTTTGTGTGAGATTCTTGCAGCTGTCCTGTGCAGGGCCAGGAGTTGGACTTTGATGTTCTATGTGGGTCCCTTCCAACTCAGGATATTCTCTGGTTCCATGGTTTTTACATCTGCAAGTTGCTGAAGTCATTAAGAGTGCCAACAACTGTGCCAACTTCAGCCCTGATAATCTCACACGTCCTGACTTCCCCAGGCCCACATTTTCCATTAGCTGTATGGAATTCTGTCTTCTAGAAGGATTTGGGTTCTGACCTTTAAAGGATGCTAATGCCCCCGGCATGAGTGACACACTGCAGCATGATCATTACGGGCTTGTCAATACTCACGAACAACTCTGAATTAAGAGCACCTGTCACCACCCTGTTCCATTGATCAGAGGTGCATTGATTGTGTTTTGCTATAACATAATCCAGATAGTCCAAGGAGAGAGTATGGGCAGGGTCCTGCAGAGACACTGCTGCTGAGCCAGGCCTGGAGGAACAAGTCCTTTAGGGATCTAAAAAATTCTTCCCTGTGAGAGTGGTGAGGCCCTGGCACAGAGAAGCTGTGGCTGCCTCATCCCTGGAAGTGCCCAAGGCCAGGTTGGACCAGCCTGGGATAGTGGAAGGTGTCCCTGCCCAGGGCAGGGTGTGGAACTGGATGATCTTTAAGGTCCCTTCCGACCCAAACCATTCTGTGGTCTTTTCTCCAGCTAGAGTGGAGCTATGGGATAACATCACATTGTCACCAATCACCACTGCTCCAGGTGAAACCCTCTGTGCTCCTTTAGATCCTTAGGGTGTGCACCAACAGAGATAAAAATGGTTCTCCTCCTAGATAGCAGAAATATTTATTTGTGTACTGGCTCTGAGCGTGTAGTTTAAGTTATTCTGGGGCTGGAATCTAACTGGCACAAACCTAGTAGAAAATCTGTGGTTTTGAATCAGAACACAGAGTTTCTCAGAGGATTTTCCTGCTTTATTTCCTCTTTTGGAAAGACGCTAGTAAATTGGCTTTACATTCAAAAATAGGATGGTACAAGGAAAGCATGGCAAGTGGGAGATACGTGAAAGTTATATGCCCTGGAGAGAGGCAGAGAGAAAAAGGTTGAAGAAAACATTTCTCTTGAGTTTCCTTCCCTGACAACTGGTGGGAATTTTGAGAGAAGGGCAAAGTTAAGAGGACTCAGAAGTCAAGAGGAGCTGCTGAGTGCTCAGCACATTTGCAAATCAGTTCACTTGCTGAAGTGCTTAAGCAGAGACTTTGGCATCCAGCTGGCTGCACAGGGAGCACAGACGGGCTGGTACCTGCAGCCAGGGTGGACAAACCCAGGCTGCCACTAGGGTTTGAACGTCTCCGTGTTATGTCACTTCATTTCAGTGTGACAGCGCGAGGCTTTTGAAGCCTGAAGGATTCACCCTCCCCCTCTGCAAGGCATCCCACTTCACCACAATCTTATCTGGGCTGTAGGAGCCCTGCACAGAGAGCTGCCTCTGGACTCTGTCAGCCGTGCTCCGTGTGTGCACTTTTCCTAGGAAAGTGCCCCACTCCTGGCTGGAGCCTTCCCAGCCTCCCCCAGAGCTTGGCACTGACCTCGTGAGCATCGTGTTTCAACTTATTAATTTTCCCTGATATTTTATTGTAACTAAACTGAAACACTGGGTATCAGAAATCCTAGCACTCAGCATGTTTTGCAAATTATGAGCTGTGTCTGAGATGTTCCCTCTGCTTGCAGTTGACGTGCACCACCTTCAAGGATGGGGCACCTGCACGCAGGAAGAGCATGGGCTTTATTGGAAATAAGAAAGAAGGTGTTGGTGAGAAAAATATAAAGATTCAGCTTTTATCTGTTCCAGACACGGGGGTTTGCACTGTTTTTCATGGGCTCTTTAATAATCCTGGGAGGTCAAGACCTCAGTTTTATATCCTGTCCACAAGCCAGCACCTCTACCAAAAATAGTGTCCCCAAAGCATATCGGGATATCACTTCAAAACTGACTCAGAGGGAAGAGTGCCAGCAACTGATTTAGCTACACTGCTTTTGATAGCACCCTGGATTTTCCTTGGAGATGCCCCAGACATGTACTGACCAGCCTTAACCTTGTTTACTTTGTGAGGTCTGAGAAGCCCACAGCCTGACATGCCCTGGCTACCCATGAGGATATGTTTAGTGTCAAGTCTAGCAGCAAATTCCCAGAAAACTCAGTATTAATTCACATGCTCATATTCAAGGAATTATTTAACATAACAGAGCAACAAAGTAATTGCTGCATATTTGCCTAAATTGGTAGGCAAGGTCTTTTAAAGTTAATATAACCCTCTCTGGGTTGTCTGCATGTTCCTGTGTCCTGATTTGAGACCGGTCCACTTTCCAAAAAGGTCATCTTTGTGTATGCTTGCTTTTGGTAATAAAATGGCAGAATTAAGTGATTTCCCCCAATTTTACCTGGCCCGTGGCAGCTGTTACCTAAAATTAATCTTACAAAATATTGTGGGTAGCAATTATGTGCCAGGTTTGTTTAGTAAAGTTCCCAGAGGTGCACATGACAAGGCGTCTCAAGTAAGAGGCAGTTGTCTCCGTCATGCAAATTTGGGGAATGAATTAATCAAGTGAAAGGTCAGCTGTTACTGTTATCTATCTTGCCTATCAGTGCTGATCATCACACTTTCTGTGAGCTATTGAACAAGTCTAGACTGTGTTGGTAACAGAAACTTGCTTTCTTCAGTCCTATAGATGCAGATTTTCTTTCGAAAGGCTGCCCAGCTGCTGGGTCTTGCAGAGCCTAGTAAAACAGAGAAAAGACATCATAGATGTGCATCTGAAAAACAAAGACTCCTCTCCAGCCCATCTGATGTGGGTGTTGCAGCTCATGCTGTCAGTTCTCCTCCATTATTAGCAGGCAGAGGCTGTGAGCTCCTCTCTAAGTGTTGTCTGTCACCCCAGATACTGGGGAGACCCTTCCAGATAACAGAGGCTTCATTCTTCCCTCTCTGGAGAGGTCTGTGCTGACAACAAAAGGCTCAGAGGCAGGAGATGGACGGGTTTGGGAACTGACAGCCAGCTGTTGGCCAAGTGAAACCTCCTCCTTTTCTCCCCTTGTTAGGAAAATATTCCACTGGCTGTGGGCAGCTCTCTCAGGGCACTGGAGAAGACCCTCTGCAGAAGGTGCTGGCAGGGGGGTGGCTCTGGTTCCACGTGTCCCCTTCCCCTGGCAAGGGCTGGGAGGTCATGGCAGGCTGGAGCAGGGAGAAAGGCGTGGGGAATGCTTTGCCCTCTTGGCTGTGAGTCTGCCCCATGTGCTCTTGTGCAGAGAGAGCTGCTGGGAAGATCTCCTCCCTCGGAGGTCCTTCAAGCAGCCAGATAAACTGCACTGCCCAGGATGTGAAGAAAGATTTAGGATTTATGAACACTCGCTAGAGCCAAATCAAACATATTTGTTTGGTGGTGTGTTATTTGTCAAAATGACATCATTCTTCGTGCTGATAAACAAGGGAATTCTGACTGCACCCTGGCCTGAAAATGCCACACGTTGGGTTCAACGTGTGCTGTGTGCAGGGAGGAGCTGCCAGGAGCAACGGGGGGACTTCTAATCCTTCTGATGAGCCTGTGGCACCACAGGCACACAAACTTGCTCACTGCTCCTGTGTACCCAAAGAAATGATCCCTGAAAGACTAATTCCACAGGTGGGCAGTGCTTCTGCGGGCAGGACATTTTGGGAAGCTCAGGATCGTGCCACACTGATGGAGCAGGTGCCAGGCTTGGGGATGGAGCTTTGGGGATGGAGGCAGGGGCTGAAGTGTCCTTGCCATGAGGGCAAGGGCTGGGATGGAAAGGGATTGCCAGCACTCCAGGCACGGAGCGTGGATGTGACTCCTCGTGCCTCTCATCCAGCCCAAACAGACCTCAGGGAAAATCCTGTGAATCCCAGCACGTCCTGGGGGCCTCTGGCAAGGTGTGGGGTGCCCTGGCTCTTGTGGAAGGGCTGGGCTGGGCAGTGGATGCCTTCTTGTAGCCCAGGAGAGGAGGAGAGGGTGTCTTCCTCCTCACAGAGCACGTGTGTGCGAGCCGGGCTGTGATAAACCTGCTCTCTCTCACTGCAGCCTGTGTGTTTTCTGCTATACTAAGCATTACAGTAGTGAAGGCAGTTAAAGTCAGCAGCATGAAAATTAACATTTAAAAAGATACTCTATATTCCTTAGCAAAGCGCTGCTATCCAAAACTCTCTGTGTGGGCTTGGGTATGAGAGGGAGAAAAAAAAGATTATAATAAAAAATAGACTCCAGGCATGGAGTGAACAGTTGCCGTGACCTTGCCTTTTGTATGCCATTACACAATTCAATGGCAGTCCACTCAAACCTTGCTCTCGATCAATATCCTATTAAAGCAGCACAAAAAGTCTCTATAAACTTAGTGGTTAGCTATGTTTATAAATGGAACTCAGCATAATTAGATGGTCAATAGCAGGCTGTACTTGTAATTTTAAAATGAACATCACACATTTCATATCTGTTGTATTCGGCGAAACCTCTTTGAATCTAATGATACAGTGTGGAGGAAACAAAGGCCTTGCAAAAAAAAAAAAAACCACCCAGCTCCCCTTTCCTCCCAGCAGCAGCAGCAGCAGCAACACAGTGTGTTTCCCTTTGTTTATGGAGTCACAACACAGGAAAAAGTTTATTAGTCAAATGTCATATTTCTCCCATTTAACCTTAAACACATTATCACTCCAATGCAGTGTTACACATGTAATGGTCTTAGTCACATCCCAGCCCCTCTGTAAAAATAAATACATAAAAATGGGGGGGGAAAAAGAGACTAAATATTAACGTGGCTTAAGGAAAGTGCCATATTCCTAGGGAGACGAATGCCAGCCTGACTGGTTTTATTCAGTGGGTTTCCTGTTCTGTAATTCAGTAATTTTTTCAAAATAAATATTGCAATTGGGTTAAGTCAGAGGGCTTTTTCTTAGTTTCTCTATTAGTTTTCTTGGCATTTTGGGTGAGGAGCTGAAAGGCTGGGAGCCAGGGTGATGCTGCCCTGCATCCCAGGAGTAGCACAGTGTCAGGCAGAGGCACCCACCTTCCTCCTCCTCCTCCTCCTTCTGGGCAAACCAGCTCCCCCTGCCCCTCTGAGTGTGTCCCAACTGCACAGGGAATTTTTTGTGATGCCAGCAGCTGAAATAGGGGCTCCAGGCTGGGTGTGGGGAAAGAGAGATCCTTCCCTCTCACCCCCTTCCAGTTCTGAGCCCTGGGTCAGGCAGCAACTTGATGCCAGCACCGAGGCGGAGATTTTGCTTTGACTCACAGCCGCAGTTTCTGACATCCTTTCCCGTTTGGGGGATGTTCCTGAGCTGTCAGGAGGTCACTTTGCTGCAGAGCATTTCCTGCAAGGGGAATGGTGTATTTTAGACGTCATTGCCTGGAGTTTGTGAGGCTGCAGCTCCCACCACGCTGCTCCACGTGGGGCTGGAACGTGTTCCAGGGGTGTGGGAACAGGGATAGGGAGGTTGTGTGGTGGATTGTCATATGCTGCAATGAAGAGGTTTCGTTTGGACTAAGTTTTTTAGTTTAGACAGAGTTTTTTAGTTTAGACAGAGTTTTTTAGTTTAGACAGAGTTTTGCCACAGTTTGCACAACTTTGATCCCTTTGCTTAACTCTCCAGAGATGCTGCCTTTGCTGGCAATCGTAGAATTACAGACTGGTTTGGGTTGGAAGGGACTTTAAAGCCCATCTCATCCCATCAGGGACACGCTCCACTATCCCAGCTTGCTCCAACCTGGCCTTGGACACTTCCAGGGATGAGGCAGCCACAGCTCATGCACATTGTTGTGATTTGTGGCAGTAGATGGAATAACTGCAAGCAAAGGTACANTTTAAAGCCCATCTCATCCCATCAGGGACACGCTCCACTATCCCAGCTTGCTCCAACCTGGCCTTGGACACTTCCAGGGATGAGGCAGCCACAGCTCATGCACATTGTTGTGATTTGTGGCAGTAGATGGAATAACTGCAAGCAAAGGTACAAATAGGCTTTGGTGGAAGGCAGGCACTGTCAGGAAGGCAGGAGAAGGGATTTTGGAACAGCTCAGCACCTTTGCCACAGCACTTCTGGGGCCAGAGACCTTGAGCTGGTGGTGGCAGGGTGGTGGTTCCTGTGCAAGGACTGCCACGGGGCTCAGGTACTGGCCCCCACAGCCCAGCCAGGCACTTTAACCTCTGCTGGTGTCCATTAAAAGTGGGTTTTGTTCTTTAACCTTCTGGTTTCAAACTGGCATTTGAGTGTGACCAGTGACCAGCACAGCCTCTTTTGTGTTTGCTACCCAGGCAGCAACCCCTGTGGGATCAGCCCTTTCTGCTTTGCACTGAGTTTACACAGCATTAGCAATTCCTTGTTCCTACCCTACCCCTGCTCCGGACACACGTTCCATTTTCCTATAGGGCCAACTCAAGAAATATCTAGGATCTGGGGAAAGGGCAATGAACATGGAGGAGGGGGGAAAGTAAAAAACGGAAGAGTTACCCACATACCAGTTTTTCTTCCATATCTCCTTGGAATAAAACTGTTTCGTAAATCTGGCAATGTCCAGGAAATTCATTGTGCCTCAGAAAGAAATGGTGCTTTAATTTAGTGCTTGCCTTTTTATGTTCCTGTTTGGAAAACTGTGTGCTTAACCTGTAAGCTGGGGTTTGGGAGGCAGAGGGTGCAGAGGAATTGCTCAGGAAAGGGTTTGCAGAGCACAAATCTGTTTGGCAAGGAAGTTGCTGAAAACTGTGGAGTAGATGCTGCAGAGAGTACCTTTATGATTGATTTCCATTCAAGTCAGACTGACTGCAGTGTGGTCATTTTTCTAACCCATAACTGCACACACTGCAGCAGTCTGCTATCTGCAGGGTGTCTGAATTATAGCAGTCCATGTCCCTGTTACCTTTTACACAAATTACTTACACCGGTTTCTTTTTCCATGCAAATTCATCAGTTTTACAGCCTCTTGTAGCTGCTGTCAGGAAGCTGTTGCAGAAAGCACAAATTGATAAAATGAGTTAATTTTACTGTGCTTAATTTTTCTTTCCCTCTGTTAACACACCCTCTCATATACCCAGTGTGCAGGAAGCATATGATAGTTAAGAGAAGATAACAAAGGATTTGAGTGTTCTTGTCATAAATTACTTCCCAACTTAATTCCTTTTAATGATCATTCCAGATTTTCTCAAGTTTTAATGGCGTTGTGCATTTTCCGTCCTCGGCTTTTAAAAGTCCGTGGCTATCCAGGCTGTTCCCTTTCTGTCTCAATGACGTTCTTAAAAGATCCTTGCCAAACAACAACTAATTGTCTTGTGGGGATGATGAGGCAGCTGCAAAGCTACATTATTCCTCTGTCAAATCTGACATTGTGAGCTCCTTAAGACTTGGGGTGAAATACTGGCCCTGTTACAGTCAGTGGCAGCACTCCCAGCCCAGACATGTTAGCTGGGTGATAGGAGCTATCCTGTCTTCATTTCCTCACTCCTTCCCCGTTGGACTGAAAGATTTTTTCGTGTTTGAAAATGGGCCAGATTCTCAGACCAAAGATTAAACTTGGCTCAGCATCCCTGTGTGGCACTGAGACTGCTTCGCATTTGTGGCTGTGAATCAGGGCTCTCAGACAATACAGCCCAGGCCAAGCTGGTGCATTTTATTGTGCAGGACGTCCTTTTTCAGATGGCTCTGAAATGTGAGAGAAAATCATGATCTGTAATTGTCAGCCCCCGAAGCTGTATTGTCCTGTAAATAGCACTGGAACAGCCACAGTGGACATGGTACCATTTGCTGTATTAGTGGCATTTCGGCACGAAATCCATTCTCTGCTGACTTCAAAGTTAAGCTGCTCTGTTCCTTGTCTGTTCCCAGAAGAATACAGCACATGGAGTTCATGGCTTGTGCCTGCAGATTTCAGGGTGTGTAGGAATCCGTGATGTTTAATGGGAAACCAAAGCTCTAGGACAGGGAAATTGCAGGGATTCATATCCCTTGCAATAAAAATTTCAGTACTGGATCAGGTGATGAGGTGAAGAGTGGAAGCTCACTGCTGGATAAAACTTTTGGAGAGTCATATGTCTCCAGCTCTGATTTAGCTGGAAGAGAGGCCAGAGGAAAGCTCAGATGCTCTTAGGCAGAAAAGAACTGAAGTTTCTCATCTGCTTTCTTAACCTCTGTACTTGTGGCTGTACATCACCTGTACCCCAGAGGTCCTGAGGTGTGTATTTCCCTGCCTATGCTGCTTATAGATCCTGCCAAGCACTCGACAGGGATGATGCAGCCTATCTGTAACCATGCCAATAGAGACAACGTGGTCCTAAATGCAACAAGTTTCATTAAATGTTAGAATGACATTAATAGAAAAGCAGCGCTTAGAGAAACTCATGCCATAACTGTTTAATTTTTAAAAATAATAATAAGGTCTTTGGAGGAATGTAAGAAAGAGTCTATGTCATGGAGCGTTGTATTCTTGATAAAATTTCCATCTTCTTTATTGCAATGCCAGGTACCATTAGCATTTCCTAATTTCCGCGTCCCACCTGTTCCCATCGTGAAACTAAACACACTCATGAGGAAGGAGAAAGTGATTTTGAAGTGCAATTCATGCCATATTCACATGACTTACTGACTGCAATCTCTTTTTTTTCCCCAGCACCAATAGCTGCAGGAACAGGCCCTAATTTCTCCCTCTCAGATTTGGAAAGTTCTTCATACTACAGCATGAGCCCAGGAGCAATGAGGAGGTCTTTACCTAGCACATCCTCTACCAGGTAATTTAATCTCTGCCTACTACCAGGTTCCTTGGAAACCCAGGCCAGCATCATTACTCATCTGGGAAAGTAACCATTAAATTCTCTGACAAGCTGTTTGGGGGCCTCACGATGTGAGGCTGTTTCAGATTCACAGAGCTGAATGTTCAGCTGGATTGCAGTAAAGTCCTTTTTTGTGTGTGTACGAGCCTCAAAGAAAAACTGCTGCATGGACTTGGGTAGCTCCTGCTTGTATCTGGGTGTATCAGGAGAAGTTCCACTGGAATTGCTGATTTTCAGCTTGTGGCAGAAGAGAATTTGGAGCACAACGAGATGCGAGGAAAGTCTTGAGATAGACTTACATGTATTCTTTATTGTAAAAAGTGTTACCTGTGAGACTAACGCTGTTTTAGGACCTTGGTCTATAAAGCATTTAGTTTTCATAAAGCATTTAGAAGTTTGTGACTCAGCCTTTGGAAAACTGAATTGCTAATGCAGATGACTGCCCCATCTGATTTTGATTTTGGCTTAGATGCCAACTATCAAACAAGGATATTTTTTATTTTTTACCTTTCACTTTAATCATCCATGAGATTAGATTTATAAACAAGCTCAGTCACTCGAGTAGTCTTGAACACTATTAAGGAACCAGATTGATTTTTTTTTCCCCCACAGCCAAAATAGATCACTTATTTCAAAGACATGACAAGAAAGTCTAACTCCAGCCCCACGCTCTTTTACATTTTTATCTCAGCCTGCAGTGCCACCAGCTTTGCAGTGAGCAAGTGCACGTGTGAAAAATCTCTGTAGTTTGAATAAAGCTGTTGTTTTTATTTAAAAAATAATAATCTTTAACGAGAGGCTCTTAGCAGTAACTTCTTACAGTTTGCAGTGATTGGAAGAACATTCTGTCTTGCACTTAGTGTGCACATTATGAAGCTCGGTGACTACAATTCCCATTACACATCAATTAAAAACTTTGTGCTGTTTCTTTCTTGCCTGTAAACTGTGTAGCCTAGAGCACTCATCATTAGTACCATTCTCAGGTAGAATTTACTGGTGACTCCAGAAGCAAAAGTGAGGTTATTAATGTTACTTAAGAGCTCAGTTGTTGCTCTTCTATTCTTCTGCAAATAGCTACCACTGATAAGGAGCTAATTATAAACAGCATGGGTAGTTAATAACTTGGTAATATGTTTGTTTTCCTCTCATTAGGCTGTTCCCAGTCAGAAAAAAAAAAATTCTTTAAATACACAGACTCAGCAGAATTATCAGGCTGTAATTATATTGTATGCACACAATTTCCCCTATTGACACATAACAATTCTCTAAATTAAGGAATGGCCAAACCTGCATTCCACACATACCGTAAGACTTATTCTTCCTGTTTCTCACCAACTGGTTTTGCACACCCGCCAGCTCCTACCTGTGCAGAGCTTCGGGTGGGGAGGCTGCAAGCTGCAAACCAATAGGAATTGCAGTGGAAGATTTTATGTCTGTTAAATGTGTTCCCCCTACACAGAGGAGCCTGTTCTTGAATGCCTTAAGTCTTAATAGAATACAGATTTGGGGGGGGAAAAAAAAAAGTGAGTTGGCCCAGCCTTGGAAAAGTACTTAGAAGAGAAATTCTCAGTAAGGTCCCCACGCAGTCTGTACAACTCATTAAGGAAAACAGAGCCAAGCTCGGTGTCTTTGGCTCTGGGATCCTCTCCCTGCAGAACTGCCGGAGCCAGTGGCCACCAGAGACCACTGAAAGGGCTCTTCTGTGTCCTGAGCCTCTGGTGAGGGAGGTGTGATCTATCACAGGGGGATTCTTTAATGCTGACACTGGCCAGAGGTACCCATTGGGGGCTTTCTATGCTTGCTGGCACAGCTGCAGAGTCAAATGTTTGTTACTGTAGGATAATGTGAGCATTTGAACCAAGAATGGATTCTTCCATCATTCACTTGCCTACGTTTCTTCTTATGGGACTGAGGTCTGAGTTAATTGAAAAGACTGAAAATAAAAGTTTGAACTGATAAACAATTTGCTTTCAGAATTAGCCAGGAAAAAATCTGGCAGTGAAAATAAACCTCGTGTGTCATCACCGTATTTATTCAAACCGCAAGAATCACGCAACACAAATTAAATTCTTGCCTTTTTATTGACCTCTGTGTGCTTTGACAAATGTCCTACTTTTGGATCTGTAAAAGCCTAAACGTCAGGCTAACTTCTGGTCAAACTAGTCCATGTTTAGGTGTTTGGCCTGCAAATGGTTGTTTTATGTCTCACCAAAGCACCCTAAACCTGTTCTACCTTCCATAACCCAGTTAGTCTCAAACGTGTCCTGACAGCAGTGCCTTGGTTCCTTTTCCATGCCTTCACTATGTGTTTTTTGCACTCTCAGCTCCACAAAACGTCTCAAGTCTGTGGAGGATGAGATGGACAGCCCCGGTGAGGAGCCGTTCTACACAAGCCAAGGGCGCTCTCCGGGCAGCGGCAGCCAGTCCAGCGGATGGCATGAAGTGGAGCCAGGTAAGCCCCGGCTCCCAGAGCCCCAGAACATCATCTCCACTTGCTCTGTTTCGTTATCAGAATTGCTGTGTTAGAGAGGTGACCAGTTCTAGACATCTCGTCACTTCCGAGAAATGGCCTAATGAAAATATGGTAGAGGTTTTATTGCTCCTGCAGCTGTGAATGTTTCTGTAGTGTGTCACTTCTGTGTTTTGGCCAAATATCTGAAGTATTTAAATAATGCAGCAGAAGAGAGGCCGTCTTTTTCTCTCAAAATGTCCAGGTTGAGTTCTGGGATAGCTTTTTCTAGCGAAAAGCAGTACCTGTCTGAGCTGTGCTCCATCAGTTATGCTGCTTAAATAAATATCCCTAAACTTATGGAAGGTAGAAGGACTTTTCAAGCATTATACAACACTCGAGATCACTTAGTAATGACTTTTAAGAGACTTACAGAAGGAGTTGTTTTATTAATCTGTAATGCTGTGAAGTGTGATTGGAGGCTTCATATCAAAATAGATATCACTGCGTGTTACACTTCAGAACGTTGAGGAAGCAGCTCTTTGGCCTCTTCTCAGTTAATTTTGTGTGTGATCTTTCCTGTTGATCATTTTTTTGGGTTATGTTATGTTACACACTTAACTGTCCATTGATCACTTATCCTGAGAGCATCTGGGTGCTTAATACTATTGGAAATATTTTTCTGGGTCAGTGCTACGTGCATAGGTGAAGTTAATGCTTCAGTGTTGCTTACAGCTAAATAATCAAGTATTTATTGCCAATAAAAATAACAGAACTCTTATTTGTTAGAGGAAGGCAAGCAGTGCCGCCCAGGGTTTGAGAAGGTCTTCTAAAAGTGCAAAGGATCTTTTGCAATACGTATTTTTTTATCTTTCTTGTTTGTCTGGATTTAAAATTGTATGGCTTTGGTTTGTTTGGAAAAAACACATGCTTGTCCAGGGCACTGCATATAATGAACTATACAGCACAGAAAAGTAAATTCGACCTGAACAGCATTAAAATCAGTTCTGTGGGCACTTGGCCAGCCACCTATATCCTTCATCATGTAGGAAACATACCCACAGCTTTCTCTGGAGACCCTGTCAAACAGCTGTCCTTTACAGCATGCCCAGAAAGTCACCAAATTTGGGCTATTCCAGACTGGGAGGAGACTGATTCCTGTGCCTGGGAGCCCTTGGAGGATCCCCTGCCAGCTGCCCTCTCTCCTCTAATGAGGAGGAGCCAGCTTGTGGGCCCTTATTGACTGCAGATGTGGCACTTTGGCAGGAGGAGAGGGTGGACCTGCAGGCAGACAAGTGCCAGGCTCCCCGTGACTGCCTTGCCACCGCCGTCCCCAGGGCTCTGGTGTTTGCACTGAGGTGTCCTGCTCTGTGGGCACCAGGGGCTGTTCCCTCCATCAGCTCCAGGCCCCAGATGATGTAAGGCACAGCTTCACCTTGTACTAAACCTCTGCTCACGGAGCGGCAAAAACGCGGACAAAAGCTCGGCGCCCACTGAAAGGGAGGGATCACAACCTGCTCTGCAGACACAGATGGCTCAAAACTGACGGGGTCACTGCTTCTGCATCGCTGTCAGGCTGGGGGACAGCTCCCCCCAAAGTTTGGGGTGCTCGTTGTTAATGACAAATGTTCTCCATTTGTGCAGCCGCCAGAGGTTGGCTATTAATTCTGCTGTCACTTCTGGTGGTTTTCCCCACATGTGGTCATTACCTCTGGCTCATCCAAGTCCTGGCTTGATGGTGGCACTGAGCTGCTGGGCTGGGCAAGAGAAGTACCCAAAGCCTTACACCTCCAAAGCACCTCTGCTGCTCTTGGCAACACTGGGTGCCCATCATGAGGAAGCACAGCTGCCTATGTCAGACTTCCTGAGGTGCTCAGAAAAGGCAAGAACAAGTCAGACAAGAGAAGGTTCTTCTTACCTCATGACCTTCCTCACTTATTATAGAAAAATCCCAGATTCTGCTTAGTCTTGCCTGTAAAATGGCAGAAAATCACCTTGCGGCATCAGGGACTGTAGCCAGGTACCAACTAGATATAGCTCAGATTCACCAAGCCATCTATCACTGTCACAGCTGTGAAGAAAAAGAGCTTTATCCTGCCCACGTGGGATGCACTTCCAAACCATCCTTGTGCTATATCCACGCAGCCCCACCCCAGTGCTTCTGCCGTGGCTTTCCAGCAGCCTGTCCTCTGAATTCATTGCCTCAGCTTCTCCGTAAAGCAGGGTCACTGCAAGAGCACGGCTGACAGAGGGATTACCTGAAGAGCCACAGCTCGTCAGTGGTGAAGGACAAAACAGTGCTGAATGTCCTTCCCTGCCAGAGCAGCCGCGGTGTGTCCCTGGCACGAGGTGCTCCCCCGAGGGACACATCCTGCTGTGGTCTGGGCACAGAAATCACACCTGGCTCTGACACTAACGTGTGGCCTTTTGTGTTTGACACGGGGGTTTCACCTCCAGAAGTGTAAAATGTTTTAGGAGTCTTTCGAGGGGCATCTGCCTAGAAAATAAGTTGGTCACCTGAGAGCTGTACAAGTGATGTTAACATCCCATTTTACCCAAGGGCTTTCCACGGCATTCCTCTCTGAGAGGGAGCTTTGGAGCCTGGACCAGTTTCAGATCCATCCTTTCCGATGTCTTTATTTCCAGAGGAAGGCCTTGCCATTTCTTTAATCTACAATCAAAATGGTGGCACAGTTTTTAGCATACAATAACCTCTGAGCTTCAGTGTTTTGTTTTCTTCTTGGTGAAATTCGCAGTAGAAGTTTAAAGACTAAACCCATCTTTTTGTTTGACTTGGCACTTCTTCCCTGCAGCTCATTTTGTGCTGTGTGGGATAACACAGGTATCAGCAGTGCAGAATGATGCTGTTTCAGAAGACAGGCTGAAGTTTTATCCTGTGCTGGCAGAGTAGTGCAAGCCAGGTTTCCAAACTCCATAATTAAACCCTGTCCTTTGGGTTACTGGCCAAACAACGGGAGGAGGAAATCAGACCAAGGAAAGGAAGCTTAGACTTGTCTGTGGGATGGCTGCTCTGGCTGGGAAGGAAAGTTCAGAGAGGAGCCAGCAGCCAACCTCCCAGCCCAGTAGGATCCACACCAAAGATAATAATACATCTTTTGCCTTTATTGCCTTTGAGTAGATTGCTTCCTCACAGGAGATTTAGATTTATGCAGAGATAGCTTCTTGGCCTATGTGCCTTGACAGGTTTATGGGAGTGAGAGGATGAATATTCTGTCTCTGTGTGTTGCATCTGCTTAATTTTGAGGTGTGCACATGAGAAAGAGGGGAGACTCAAGCACTGGAGCAGGTGTGAAGCACACGTGTGCTCGTGGCACAGGCACTGGGAGAGGGTGGTGGTGAAAGGTGTGGCCTGGGACAGTGCAGGGAAATCAGGTCTGTGTGAGAGGGAGAGGGGAGAAATGCACTTCAAAGAGAGCAAAACGTGGAAGAGAAAGGGCAAATGAGAAGACAGCTTTAGACCGTACAGAAGGGAAAAAGAACAAATGCCAGGAAAACAAAGATTTGACTTCCTAGAAAGGAAATATGAAATGGAATATGTGAACTCCTCTTAGAGAAAGAGAGCACTCCAGGCAGAGGGTTATTTACCGCCAGCCGTGACTAGTCGCTCTACATCTGTCTCCATTTTTTTCTCTTGAACAAATTCCCTTTTTGGATACTTTCTTCCTGCTTTGCTTCCCTGTGATTGCCCCTGTAAGTGGTCTTTGGAGGGCAGGCTGTATGCTCGGAACATATGTGCAAACTGGCAGGAGAACAGAAGAGGACAAAACCACTCTGTGTGCTATTTAGATTAGGCAGTGGATGCTTCCCCCGTGCCTACTCCTGGGGTCCCCGCTGCGTGCAGGATACAGGCTGCACCTATTGTCCATCCACAGCCCTTCCTCTGAGCTTGAACTCGCTCTGCTGAGGCACCCTGACGTCTGTCTCATGTGGAGACTTTGCTGGGTGCAGATCCTCCGTGCTTCACCCACCTGGGTGTGGATCCTCAGTGCTTCACCACCAGCAGCACGACCTTTCCAGTCACATTCCATTCATTGGTGATGAGCAAAGGGCTCAGCCTTGTGTTTTTCACACCCAGATCCTTCCTGCGACCAAGGGTGCAGCAGTCTCCTTGTACGTCAGACGTGACAGCCAAAGCAAACCCCAGCATTAATCCCATGTTCCCTGTGCTGTACTCCTTGAGTCTCACATCCATTTACCTGCACTCGAAAGCTCCTGGGGAGCTCTCCAACCTAAAAAGGCTGGAGTCTGCCAGAAAAGATGAATTTCCTTTCACAACAGGAAGGCTTAGGAAGTAAAACAAAGCAGACATGTAGTAAATTACTTCTGCTTTTCAAATACCTTTTGCTGTATCCTCCTTACCATTACTTTATCTCAGCACTTTCAGTACATAACTCTTGTTAACTGAGAAGAAGGGCAAGAGAGGATAAAGATGATGTTAGTAAGAAAATAAGGCAACATCGCACTGGCTTTGAACTCCTGCACAAAGCTGGCCCCTGTTCAGCTCTGTGGCAGCTCTGCTTGTAATGGGGGTAAGCCATAATTACAGGTATACGTTTTTTAATTCCATAATAAGCAAAGATTGAGTTAATGTATATCTGTATTCCACTTAGGCATTTTTTTAATGCGTTCTCTTGATCCAGTCCAGGAGTAATGTTCACATTGTGCTCCGTCAGTCATTTTGTGAAGCATGTGGATGGAATTTGCCAAGTCTGCTTCCATTGTGTTGCTACAGCGTGGCACGGAAAGAAATGTTTAAGATGCAAATTCAGAGTATCCTATTGGTTTCTTTACTTAGATCTTCTACTTGTATTCTTAGATCTTCTACTTGTATTTCCACAAGGTAGTTCAGTCCCTAGAGGACAATAATCCGAGAAAAGGTACTTGTTTGTACTCCTTGCACTTCTTCAGGCACCTGAAGGCACAAACAGCTCTGCGTTGGTTGTGGCCTTGACCAACGTGGTTTGAAAAATGGTTGGAGCTCTGTGATCCTTCTTCCACTGAAAGCCTGGCAGGGCTGCTCACGTCATGGTCATGCCCTCGCCCCAGCTCCACCCTGGATGTTCTGCTCCCGTCATGCTGTGCTGGGCCTCTGTGTGTCTTCACCTTGAAAACCCCAGGAACCAAACCAGACTTTCAGTGCAGAAACCTTAAGGAGTTAGTAATACCTCTTGCACTGCATGGCTCACAGACATATCCACAGTTCCAGGGCTTACAAGGTTGGTATTTTTACATGAACCCTCAGAAAGCTCAAGAGCTCCCTGTTAGACTGCTGGACTCATCTCTGGTGGTAACGATGCTGTTAAAGTTGGCCTCATGATTGCTCATTAAACCACCCAGGCTACTGCTGCTTGTTCCCATGCCACCATCTATGGGACTGACTGAAAACAGTTTCTGAGGAATTTCTATGGAACTGCGGAGCTGAGATCTTATTCTGGAGTATTTTCCTTGCAGTGGCAGTGACCCCTAACTTAATGGTGCTGTGCCTCTCCCCATGGCTGATTATGGAACAACCACATGCAGGCAGCCAGTCCAAACTCTTGTTTCAATAATGCTTTTCTTAAATCTGGCACGGGCTTTCTCCTCAGCATGCAAGAGGACTTCCCCATATTTACTGAGAAACTTTTATTTATGCCACATGCATCAGAAAAGCTCATTCAGGCATAGTTCAGATGACCACAAGAGTTTGTTTTCAATGTCTGTTTGGAATTATATCTTGGAAATTCGAGAGAAAGTGGTATAAGGGAGATCCTAGATCGTTTTCTTTATGCCCTAAGCACAGTTGTTGCCTGGCACTGGCTGGAAGATAAAATATGTGTGGTGTGTCCCAGCATCAGCGATGCAGAGTGTGTCTGATCTGTCCTCAGGCAAAAGGTCTGTGGGCTCATCAAAGGCCTTGACACTGTGCACTAACTCAGAGCCCAGAGAAGTTTTCAGTGATTGTGCTATATTACTGACTGATTCAAGGGGCTGACTGCAGAAAATATAATGAAAAACATGAGAACCATGTATTATACAAAATAAGGAATAGAAAAATAATCCCTTTTCACTGGGAAAACATTCAACTTCAGACCTGGAGTATTCAATGTCAAATAATTCTCTGGCACTACTTTGCAGTAACTTGCTGCAGTGGGCAGTGTTCACTGGAACATAACTAGACACAGGAATTTCATGATCTTTGTTAATTTCCTTGAGCTGAACTATTTGGATACTCGTAGGCCTATTGAAGGAAGACAAAGCCTAGGTAACATCACTTTTCCTTAGACCAGAGGAGGTCTACATCCAGGATCCCTGCCAATTGTATTTGCTCAGTATTTCCCAGATGTGACATTGAATTGCCCTCCAGTTCTCAGTGTGTGAGGTCAGGCAGTCCCAGAGCTGTTCTGCCTGTACCTGCCTCGTGCAGCAGCTTCATTACACACCTCAGCACATCTCCCAGCAGGCACCGGTGCCATTTTTTCCTCCATTGAACTTAATATCTGAAGACAGTGGGAACATTTCACACAGAATGGTTCAGGTTGGAAGGGACCACAGTGGGGTCATCTGGTCCCACCCCCCTGCTCAAGCAGGGTTATCCCAGAGCACAGGGCACAGCCTTGAATATCTCCAGAGAGGGAGACTCCACACTCTCTCTGGCCAACCTGTTCAGGAAAGAAGTTGTTCCTTGTGTTCAGGAGGAACTTTGTTCTTTAACATGGAATTAAACAAGGCCCCACGTGCATGCAGCCACCAAGAAGGCTGACTCCAAGCAAACAAGTAGATGCCTGAAGTGAACTGTATGATGGGAACACTCTTCAAGGAACTCCAGCAGCTGTAGAACACAGAGCTTTCCTTAAATGTCTTTTTTTTTATAGAGTCCATGTGTTGCCATATCCCTGCTCTCTGCATTACAGTATCCCATCAAAACACAAGCTGCCCAGTGGTTTTCAAGAACATAAGATTTTTCTTTTCTTCTAGGAGCAATAACACTTATCAACTTCTACTGAAATACCATATCAGCTCCTTGTCACTGGCAGTCTACAGTTCCTGCCGCTAAAAGTTTAATGCATTTACAGGAGCACTTAGGCATCAAGACTTTGATATCACAATCTGTTAGTCACAGGTGCTACATGATAGGTTTGTGTTAGCACATTATAGATCTTTTATCAGATACTGCACAAAATGTGTGTGTTTCTCTGCCAGGCAATCAGAATCAGGCTGCTGCATAGCTGATGAGTTACTCACCAATATAAGTTGTTGTTTATTTTAAACAGAACTTTCCCAGAACTGCACCTTAATGGATAAGTTAAACTCTAATTGGTCAAGGCCAGTGAAGACCAGGAACTTAGTGGAGCCAGGAAAAATGCAGCAGGTCCATGGTGGTGCTTTGAGCATTGTCAGTCTTCTGCAGTGGCATTCGTCAAGTGATTAACATTGCTCATTTGCCGTCACAGACAGAGTCATTTTGACAGCAAATTACCACTGGATCAATAGCTCAGCTTGTCTTTGGCAATCCACGTAGTAGCATGAGACCTGTGACAACATGCCATGCTGCTGGCAGTGCTGCCTCAAAACCATGGAAGGAAGTTGGAGGTGGGGGAAGAACTGCTCACCGAAAAGTCAGTTCAGGTTGAAAAGTTCTAGATGTTTTCACATCCCTCCAAGGCGCCTTTTATTTTTTTTTCCAGACTCTGGACAACACAACAGACTTGGCCTTGGGATTCAGCCTGAACTGTACTTCCCATTTTTAATAAAATTAGTAATCCCATGCAAGTGTTGAAGCACATGCCTCAGCTTTGCTGTAATCCCCTGAGGAAAACATCCCTTCAGCATGGTCCCGGAGAAGTCAGGCGGTCAGTCAGTGTTGTGGCTTTGCCTCTTGCATCTAGTTCCAGATGTCAGGAAATGCATCATGTAAAAATGGAGATGGAGCTGTAGGAGTCCTGAGCTGAAAATGCTGAAAGAATTTTCCTGTAGTTATCAAATTAAAGCCGTTTTCGACTGGCCTGGCGCTAACATCACCCCTACGTGCTGCTTTCAGTGACCTCAGTGACCGAGAGAAAAGCAGATTTCTGTGCACTGTCACAACCTTAAGGTCACCTGAGATATTTCTGTCACCACACACAGTCCACATCACCTGCATCATTTTTCAGGCATATAGGAAGGATTTAGTGCATGGAAAACTATTCCCTGGCAAAGGCTGGAATGATGCTTCCCGAAGAAGTAGGATTCCTGGGATGGCAGTGCTGTATTGGTCACCCATGGGCCTGACATTCCTCAGACGTTGTTGATGGCCAAGCAACATTTTGTTGCCACCCATTGTTGATCAGAGAATCAAAGAATCACAGCATGGTTTGGCTTGGAAGGGATCCTAAAGCCCATCCAGTTCCACCTCCTGCCATGGGCAGGGGCACCTTCCACTATCCCAGGTTGCTCAGAGCCCCATTCAGCCTGGCCTTGGACACTTCCAGGAATGGGGAGTCCTCAGACTCTGTCCACAACAGCCCACAAAATGTAACTTAAAGCAAAGACAGTGATGTGGCTTGGGCTTCACTTTTGACACCAAGTGAAAACTACGACCTTCCTTGGCACTGAGACAAAAGCAGACACTTTCCACAGGTGAACTCTGAAAGACAGAACCTCTTCTGGTTGACTATGGCTGTGCGTTTTTTCCTGATTTGGGGTCTGTCAAACCTGAATCTGTGTGAGCTCCAGACAGGTCTCCTCTGACCCAGAGATCCTTGAAGATCATCTGATAGTGCAGCATGGGGCTGTTTAGCTGCAAAATGGCATTAAACACGTTAAAAGTACTGTACCCGTCTTCCAAAAATTGAACTAGTCTTCTTGTTTGCTTCTGGGACCAATTCAGGATGTTGACTTGGATCTATAAACTCTCCTATAGATTAGATCTTGGTTGGGAAATGGACTACATTCCTTTCATGTGCTGTCTTAGCAGTTGAGATCAGCAGACTTGCTTTTTCTAATGCGTTTGGGAAGCAGGAGCAATATTTTATCTCCTGTGGTATGCTGCTGGTATAGAAATGTTCAGGCTTATTAATTCTTCAGGACACAGGAAAGTCTTCATCACCTGTGTAGGCAGTCATGGGAAAGGACCCACTGCAAAGATTCCATTGAACTCTTTTTTTTTTTTTTTTCTTGGAGGCAGCTGGAAAATATTAGTAATCTTCAGAACCAATGTACAGTACATATTGAGAGCCAGTAAATGATGCATATTATTGCAAATTCCTGTGCACTTCTGCATTTTATAAAACAGATAACTAAAATACTCACCTAGCCAGATCGGTTCCCCCAGGGATGCACATTTCCAAGCAGAGGACAAACCAAAAACACAGAACAGAACACAAATTAGTCAAATAGAATGGCTAAGTGTTTGAAACAAATGGTTTTAAGATCCCTGAGTAAGGAGCGTGACCTCCTTTTGCATCAGTCAAGGCAACTGTGAAACTTTGTGAAAGAAGCTCACCACAAAACAGATGCTGGGCTATCTTAGGTAAATAAATTACCAAAAAATAATAATAAACCCCCCCTACACTTTTTACAAAGCACAGCTGTGTAAATATTGCATGAGACAGGGGAGAGGGGGAGAGATGTAACATACACGCTTTTTTTATGCAGAAGTTCTGCTCTGGGCACTGTTTATTAACATTCCCAGTACAACCATCACTCCAGTGCCTAGCACACAGTGCAGCTACTGTGCTCCCTGCACATGTTTGATCTCGGCTTTAGAGGAGAAAACAGGCTTTATTTAAAAGGAAACATTTTCACCCAAAGATAAAAGGTGCAAGTAAAGGTGTTAGGAGACAGGGAGAATTATAGAATCATGGAATGGTTTGGGTTGGAAGGGACCTTTAAGCTGCTCTTGTTCCACCCCCTGCCATGATGAGGGACATCTTCCACTATCCCAGGTTGCTCCAAGCCCTGTCCAACCTGGCCTTGGACTCTTCCAGAAGATGGTACAGGACCAGATACAGGAAGAAGACCATATCTCATCTCTTTTTTCCGTTCTCTTTCCCACACCTGCTGCCACATTGACTTTAAATGTGCCCCTGCTTCTGCACCAGGTGAGGAGCAATCCTCCTTAATTTCATTGTGCTGGATGCCTGCTGCAATTTTCCTGCTTCTCAACTGCCAGGTACAGCACATTCCAGACTACATAAACTGGCATCTGCCCACAGAGAGTAACAAATGGCTCTTCTCAGCGAGACCAAAGGCTCACCTAATGCAGTTCACTGCCTCTGACAAGAGCCGGTGGTGGACACTTAAGGAAAGATAACAACAGCAGGAGAGGCATCCAGTGATGCTCTTCAGAGTACAGCCTCATGGACTTTGGCAGCAAACAGCTTGGTTTCATGAGCCAGAGGTTCTGTTCACATCTTTGTGTCTGACTGCCCTCAGTGAACTTTCCTTTCAGAGATGTGCTTTTAACCCATTCTTTATTTTGGCCTCCACAACATCCCGTGGCAGAAAGGTCCAGTTTTACTCAGTGCTGCATAAGGAAGAACCACTTCTTTTGTCTGTTGCCTGATCATTTTGCTGGATGCTTCTTAGTGGTTTTCTTTTTCACTGCCAGAAGCAGTGAATAAATCATTCCCCAGTTACTTTCTTTTCTTTCCTTCAAGTTAAGTGCTGCCCCAACACTTTGACCGCAGCAGTCAGCGAGCACAGGGAAGCACAGAAATCCATCTAAAAGCCTGTTAGCTCAGGTAACAATTTGGCTGAGTGGCTGCAGAGCCATCTTATACCTGCAGGAGTGTCTGTGTGCTGTGACAGCAGCTGTGTGTTCACCCAAAGTGGGTATTCTGTGACTCCAGACCCCAGGGTTCACGGTGTGAATGCAGTGACCCCCGAGGGAGCCTAAAGAAGGGATGATGCTTAAGTTCTTTCAATTTTCAGCTCCAGAGAGACTTAAACCTCAGCAGGGTCTTCATCCAGCATGGCTACAGCTCTGTTCTGGTTCCATCTTGCTCAGGGAAGAGCAGGAGATCCACAACATCCTCCACCTCTGCTTGTCCTCACCACTCCAGCACAGCCCTACTGAGATCATCCTTTCTGCTCTTCCCCTACATCAATGCTCGCTGCTATTTTTGGTGTGATATACACCAAAAAGCATAACATAAGAGATCCTCTTGCTAAAATTCTAAAATTAGCTGGAAAATTACAGGCTGTTTTACTGTTTTGTGCATAGTCTTCATTTTCCTCAAAAGGATCTGCGTGCAGGTCTTTGAACCCCCAGAAGCCAGCCAAGTGAGGTGGTACCTGCAGTCCTCAGCCCCAAGAGCAGCACTCTGGAAAAAAATGGGACTGTTTTGTATCAGCAAGGGCTGGAGGCAAAGTCTTAGGTTCCACCTAAAGGGGGGAAATACTTTCATTGAAAAAAAAAAAAATAAGGATTTGCAATCAACGAGACTTGAAAAAATATAAATGTATGGATTATCTTTCTTCGCATTTAGTGTTTTATTGCAGCAGCCCACGTTTGTCTCCAGGAGTATTATCCATGATGCAGCACACTAATGCACTACCTTGCTCTGAACAGGAGAAAGCACTTTGGATGTAGTCCAGGTTTAACCCTGTCTTAGGGCTTGCTTCTACTTTTAACCGAAATAACAGCAAATGGAAGCAAAGCAGTGTCCTGACTCTTCCTCGGAGCGTGGCCAATCCTGCATGTGAGGTGCAGCTTTGAGTCAAAGGGTGATGCTCAATCCCACTCGGTTTATGACTCCTCTGCCTCTCTCTGCCCTTTCAGCCCTTGCAATCCTCCTCTCTCCTCCATCCTCGAGTGAAAACCCCTCGGCCACATGTAGCCTAAGTGTGCTCTGTGAGGAGCTGCTCTGGCTGTCAAAGGGAAGGTTCAACATCTGACATCAGACTGATCCCTGAAAACACCCCTGCCATCCAGGCAGAATTGCAAATTCTGGCTGTTTGGAGGTTTTAAAAATTAAAAGATTCCCCCAAACAGCTGTATTTCTTATGCAAATCCCCTGCCAAATGGTACCTTATAAGTATTAAAGAAATTGTTTGTCCTCTGTTAAAAAATGATCATCTAGAAACCAATAATTTGGAGGGGGGAAAGGTTTTAAGAGGACAAAGCAGACTTACAAACCACATTTCTCCCATGCCCTGTGAACTGTTGTGCTATTGTGATTTTACAGTGCTATTTCTCTACTTTTGCTGGATTTTTCTCTTTAATGTTATGTGGAAAACCCAGAACAAAAACTGACACTTAATTCTGAGTAAACAGTGGCAGTGACTGAATTGAAACGATGTCAAATATACAACCACCCTGAGAAAGTCAAAATCCATTGCTTTCTCCTCTCTTCCAGTTGTGTCCTCCTTAAGTGTATTATTCATAAAATCAGCGATTTAAAAAGGCATCGAAACATTATTTTTCATATTCATAGCGTCACTTTAAAAAAAAATGGTTAAAAATCGATTTGCTGGCCTCTTGGGGAAATGCTGTAATGTTTTTGGCTGTCTCCTACTTTCTGCTGCCAGCTAAAAGTACCATCTGGCTTGTTTAGGGCCCTTTTCCATATCAGGTGCTTCCAAAATTCTCCCCAACCAGAGGATTGTTTCGTTGGGTTGCTCTGCCTGCTGAGGCATGTGTCCTGGGCTGGGAATCCTACTGCTTCTGTTCCCTGCCATCTTGCTGACAGTGGCGTGTGTATGTTTGGGCACGGATCTTGCTGCCTCTCTCCCGAGGACATTTGCATCATTGTCAGCTGCACATATTAAATTGATATGCAGGGCTCAGAAACACGTATCCCATCTTTTGTCCCTTTGTTTGTGCAATTGTTGTGGTTTTAATTCTTCTTTGACACCTGGAATATCACAAAGCTGCTGATAATCTGTTGGCTACTAAGGGAAATGACATTGATAGAAGGATAATGTGTGTCAGACTTATATCTCGGTAATTGCAGACACACCCCGAACCCTCGCAGCTCAGGGAATGAATATCCTAAATCCATTATTAATTTGGAGAGTCGCATGTGGCAGTTGGCTGTGGTGTCATCCTCTCGCTGCAAGAGTCACTTGCAAGGGATTTTAAGGCAGTTTTGGTTGATTCTGCATCGCTGTGTCGATTTATGCCTCGTACGAGTCATTTTCGGTCCGTCCTTGCTGCCATTTCGCGGCAGCATGAGGAGCTGTAACAAAATGGGGTTGATGTCCTGACTCCTCACGGGAGGAAGGCAGCTCCCCATGTGCCTTCTCCTGCCCAGAAATACCATCCCAAGGAGCTGAGAACTGATGCTCTGTACGTGGCACCAGTGGACGGTGGCACCTCCTCCTCGGGATCCTTTGTTTTTCAAATTTACTTGGAAATAGACACCCACCCCTAAAGGATTCATGAGTAGATTTGAAGCACTGTAGTTGCAAAGTCTAGACTTGATGTGATTGTGTGGGAACAGGAAGGGTGTTTTGGAGCAGCTACTGCCATAAGCTGTCTTGTCCTATTTCAGAAATGATCTGTGCCATACACTGCTGACTTTTCCTGTCCATCCATTAAAAAGTGAATTATGAAGAGTGCTGAGACAAACAGATAGGAGTTTAACCTTGTTAGTAAATATCAGGTAGCTGATATATACTGCTAGAATGTTACATCACAGCCTTGCTCTTCAATATAAGTTTATGAAATTATCTTGTTACTATATAAACTGCCCTGGCTGGGTACATTCTTCCAGAGGGTTATTGTTTGCTGGATGTTGGCACAGTAGCATGACTCCGAAGAGTCAGTTCATGATGTGGTGAATTTTAAAGACTTGGGAGATGGCCATATCTATTTTTCAGCAAAGGAATGAAAGCTTTTTTTTCTTTTTTCTTTCTTTTTTTTTTCCCCCCTAAGGTATTAAAAGTTTCAAAAGATGTGCTGAAATGAAAAGGAAATAATAACTAAAGCCTGAATGGGAAGTAGTGCCTCAGAGTCCTGACTTTATTTATTTGCTTGTTCCCCCCAAAATCTTAATATTTTAAGTACAAGTTAATATTTTAAATCAAATAAACCTGTTCTGTGAACTAGTAAGATACTTGAACTATATCACACATTATTCATTTATTTCTGTGTGAGTGCAATAAAAATTTTACAAGCTGTAATCTTGTTCTTTTAATAGAGAGAAAACTATGCAGAATATGTTGCTTAGAGTATTAGATAAGCTGCAGTATGTTAATCAAATATTTTCGTGATATGAGGGCAGTTGAGAAAACAGTACAATTTTTGCTAATGGCACTGGTAAGTAAACGGATCTATCATTACATTGTCATGAAAAGTGACATTGAGCAGAAACACCCTGCCAATCCCTAGAAGATAAGTATTTAATGTAATTAGACAGACACTGTCTCCTTTGTTGAACGTAGCATTAATCACCCAGAGAAGTCCAACTTTATATGAAATGGCTTTTTCTGATATGTCTTTGTATTAGAAAGCTTCTCACGTGGTTTTGCCACGATGATATATTTGAAGAAACAACTGCAACAGCTACATGGGTTTCCTCATGACACATTTCTTGCTGTTCTGTGTTCCATAATATTTAATTCTTTTTATTTAGCAGTGTTGCATTATATAGCTGTGGCTTGTTCCTAAGTCTAGAAACCTACGTGCAATTGGAGCTGAACCTCTTTGATCCAGTTTAATGCATTCAACTTATGAAATATAAAAGCAACACAAATAGCTTCCATTATGTTCTTTGGTCCTTCCTCTGTGGTGTTAGCACAGGGTCATTGTTATGGCATAAGCAAAATGTTTCTTGCCTCAAATGCTAGTCTGTAATATCACACACAAAAAAAAAAAAAAAAAGAAAGAAAAAAAAAGACAAATAACTTCTTTTTATGAAAATCTCATTGTTAAATGGATGAAAAATGTTGCCCCCTTCCAGAATTCATTGGCACTACATTTTTTTTCTTTTTTTTTTTTTTTTTTTTTCTTTTCCCTTCTTCCTCTTTTTTTTTTTTTTTTCCTTCCCCTCTCTCCGCTGTTGCTTGTAATTTGTACTGTGAAACGCTGTCTGGTTATGAACTGGTATCATTTTGAGTCAGTGCACAGCTGTGTCTTCCCACCTTCTCAGTGGTGCCGAGGGCTTTGAAGGGAAAGAAAAGGGTTTAGTCAGAGATGACAGCGAACTTCACCGGCTAACAGGTGGAGGTCAAGTTGGTTTATTTGTTGGGCTGAACAGAGTGCAGAGATGAAAAATCTTTGCCATAATAAGGTTTAGGAAGAAAATGCTGACTAGTCTAAGCTTTGATTCCAGCTGACAGATCCTTTTCTAGTGTTCATTACTTGATTTCACAGTTCAGGCAATTTTAAGAGGCTTAAAATTATGTTTCTGCTCTCCTCTATAAAACTTTTCGATCACTTTCTAATTTTTGCTTTAAGTAAAGTTATAGGGACTCCCTGATATATCACTCCTGCCTGTAGACTCTTACAAAGTCAATATGCCATCAAAAATGTAAGGATAAGGGTTTTTTTTAGACCCCTGCTTTCACCGATTCTTTTGATAAATGAAGTAAAAAAAAATCATGTGGAGGCACCGATTCGATTAGAAAATTAAAACACTCTAAAAACCCCCCTGAAAAGTGGATAGTAAACTAAGGATGCTTAAGGAGGCAGTGTTCCTGTCTGGGAATATGGGATTTCTGTGCTAGTGAAGCCCAGAGTGCTGAGTTGGAGTCCCCAGGTGCCGGTGAGCCGTGCTCTGTCCTGAAAGGGAGTCACAGCAAGGCCCCGGAGAATCAGAGCAGAACGTGCTGACATTGTGTGGCAGGGCTGGCACTGGGGTGACCTGCCAGCATGGCTGCCCACACAAAGGGACTTCTCTGGCCTGAGCTACCAGGCTTTGGGTCTCTCCGAGTGCAGCCTCCTGCCCTTCCCTGTGCCAGCTGCTGGGAGGGACACAGAGGCGTTTCTCCTCTCCCACCCTTTTTCTTCCACCACCACCACCACCTGCTTCCTACCTGCTGGAGTGGGCAGAATAGGATTATCTTTAGCCATTTGCTAAAATCTTCCCCCTCAGACTTTCTATTACTTCTGCATTCATTCTTTGCAGGAAGAGGAAACTCACTGGTCAAACCCTTGGACACCAGAATAGTTGCATGCAGTTTCCCAGGGAGCCAGATAGCTCTAAAGCTTCCCAGTGAGTGACAGTTTCTCTCTTCTATTCTTCTGAAACATGTGTTTTACACATATACTGAAAAATGTTAATATCAATTTACAGCCAGATTCTTGCTTTTTTTTTTTTTTTTTAAAGATTTAAAAAATCAAATCTCCCAAAGTATTTACACTTAGAGCACCTCAGCACACATGTCACTTTTTTACGTAGGAAAAAGTGTTGGATGCTCTTATACACATAACATCATTGGGCTTGAAAGCTGTTAGCTCATTCTGAGTTAGTGGCAAGAATGCTGGACTTGCCAGCACCAAACTGTGAAACTTTTTCTATGTGACTGGTAGAAATCTCATGGGGGTAGAAATCCAAAAAAAAAAAGGGGAGGAGGGAGGGTTTGTAAATCTGTGCATTTGGATTCGAGCAGCTTCAATACCATGGTATCAACTTTTGTCCTAGAAGTCCTTGAATCACAAATCATTGGGAGAGTGTTTTGGAGAATTATCACTGTATGCTTTTCCTGGTCTTTTACTCTTTTCTAGGCGTCCATTAGTTCCCACTGTCAGGGAGAGGATTCTGGACTAGGTGGATCCCTGTAATCTGATTTGGCATGGCTATTTTTCTGTGTTCCTAAGCTCATGAGATCAAGTTATGTAGGATTATTTCATAATGCCAGAGCAGCAGTTTCTGAGGTTGGACAAAGCTATCTAGCAAAAGTGTCTGATAAAAGAAAAATCCTGTCCCATACTGTAGCTTTCTTGGTCCAGTGAAGCAGCATCCTCACGCACACAAATCTTGTAAAGTTGCTTCTGATAGCTCCCTGTGTCCCTGGGTTTTTGTAAGCTAAAGTGCCATTTTCCTTTTTACAGCTTAATTGAACCTAAATGCACCCATTTTCTGCAATGTGGTATTTTGGTAATTTCGCTATTTGCTCGTAAGTTTTCCCTTAAGCAAACTGAAAGCTTCCCCTTTATCACTTCACTGGGCCAAGATTTCACACAGTATCCTGCTTGCTACAAAATATGATAGTGTTCTCTCTCACCTTGTTTCTTTTTTCTTCTTTTACTTTCTTTTATAAAATCAGGATATCTAAGAAACCCCGAACACCGCGGAGCACTTCATGGTGGGTGTGCTTATTCAAACAATGCCAATGCTCTTGTTCTCGGTGCACAGACTTTTTGTGTTGGTTGGGGGGGATGTCCCAGGTGTCCCTCTCGTGTGGATTCTCCGGTGCCTAGTAAGGACAGAGCTGGTGCCGAGCACTTTGCCAGAGTGCCAGCGCTGGAGGGAGCACTCACATGTCACCTCTGCCCTCGCCATGCCTGTTTTCATGGAACTTGCAGGGGGATTTTCCCTGGGAGCCCTCTGCCTCTCTGTCAGGTGTGTTTTCACCTGCTCAGTGGGTGACAGAGGGGCTGGGCAGCTCCCAGGAGCAGACCTGCAGGCGGCAGGGCCATCCAGACTCCTCTGGAAACGATGCCAAAGCCAAACTGCTGTGCTCTGCCTTCCCTCGGGGAATCCTGAAGCCACTGGGAATGCAGAGAAGGGAGGCTGATCTCACCTGTCTGATATCACCTGTGGGGAAGTGGTTTCAGTCTCTCTGCCTGGGAGCTGCTGCTGGCAGGTCCCCAGTGCCATTCCAGTGTGCAACTGGAAATGGACATTCCCAGGAAGGAGCACAGCAGCTCTAGGGCAGCTACAAATTCTTGCTGGTGTTATGGAGTGTTCAGTGACTGTCAAACCCAGGCAGTCAGAGGGTAAAAACACCAAGAACCACTGGACAGCAAAACACAACAGTTCCATGAGTACACTCTTGACCTGCCAAATTCTAAATCCTTTGGTATAAATGCACACAAATTCAGTTTGCAACTCTTTCTTCCTTTGGAATAACCTATAAACTCTTCACCTCAAATTGTGCAGAACTCAGGTGGCTTTACAGTCCGTGGTAAATCACCTGGGCTATTTTCAATCCTGACCACAGCTCTTTGATTAATTAAAACACATGTTCAATGGCAGTGTACACCGATTAAATCTTCGAAACCAATATTAGCACCAAACTTAGTCTTGTCATCATAAAAATCATTTGAAAACATTACCATGCAGTAACTGAGGTCACAAGTCGAGAAAATCTGCATATTTACCCATCTCCATCTCATGCCTGGGGCATTTAGCAGCCATCATTTTTATATACAGCCTGGGTAGCCAATGATGGTTTGATGACATGCAAATAATGAGCAAATGATTTTTGAGAAAATTAAATAAATAAATAAAACCCCCAAAATTTGACTCCATCCTCTTCAGTTACTAAAATTCCCTTTAGTATCACTTGCAATTTAGGATCCATATGCATCTCAGGAAGATATAGTTGAAACATAAATCTATTCTGGGTCTTTTACTTGCAAAAATATCATACCTCAGCTATAATCATATGCAAAGACTTTTTAGAGGGCTTTGTAAATGCCATCCAAATTTATGATGGCATTTTTTGCCTTGCAGCTATAGATGTTCCATCCCCAAAGCACCCACATAAAGGTATATTCTCCTATGGATGGCTGCAGTTTGTCCCTGCTGCTATATGTAATCTGCCAAGTGTGCTGAAAAACTCTCAAGTAGCATTTGAAATGAAACAAATGTAGTCATGAATTTTAGACGAGATGTCTAAAGACGTCATTAGAAACTTTTTTTTTTATTCTTCTTGCAATGTATATTTATACAATGGAAAATGATGCCGAAGCTGACATTAACTCAAAGGGAAAATTGAACTGTTATCTTGCTGTTTATTGCTCTTCTCATTAAAGTTTTTAAATATATAACTCATGAAATTATGTTTTGAAGAAATTGGTAAGATGTTGAGTACTAGTTTATTAGTTATTGAAAGAACTGCTTGGGTGGCAGAGCAGGAATGAAGCCTAACTTAAGTGATCTAAAACAATCCAGATGATGCTGTAAACACAGATACAAGCAGACAAGGTAATACACTCTATGAGAATGTTGTACCAAACAATTTAGGCAGACTGTCATGGGGTAGGATTTTAAAATAATTGTGAATATTGTAGTGCTCGACTTTAAAATTCTGTAGGCAATGTTGTCCATCACTATAAACTGATATTTCTCCTTCGTAAATGGATCAGTGCTCATTTGCAAAGGAGAAGTTTCAACCTCCTTTTTCCCTAAGTGACATCAGAATTTTGATTCTAACTTGAATTATCGTTTTTGGCCAAAAATTGCAGAGGAGTCCAAAAGCATTTAAAACCTAAAGCCATTGAATCCATTTAATGCGCCTTTGGCACCTCTCTCTCTCAGTTCTTTTTGAACATTCTGGTCCTCATTTTAATCAATCTCTTTTTATTAAGTTCTTTGGCTCATTTACTTGTACGTGCATTTGCTTTATTTTATTTGGAACATTTCTTTTGTAGTGTCTTGAAAAAGAGTTGTGACATTTCCTTTGGATGGCTTCTTAAGTATCTGGCAGTCACCTATGATACGATGTTGATGGGTACGGATAGATTAGCTCTGTTTTCCTGATGATCTGTCAGATGTCGAGTTCTGAGGAAACTGGATGTGTGTGTTGGTGATGCATATGCAGCAGTTTGATAAGTGGATAGAGGGGGAGCTTTCATTTTTCTTCTGTAAAATCACTGTTTATTAAGCTGGATTTAGCCTTGTGAAGCGAGGTGCTCCGCTGGCAGGTAGTTAATCAGTGATCATGGTAACTCGGGCTGCAACCAGGGGAGCCAGGACCCATTCAGAATGTAGAAACTAAAGAGCACTTCATTAGGATGAGTGAATTTCCATCTGTGTTGTATTTTGTGTATACTGGAGCAATTAATACAGTAAACTGATGGATGGCAGTCAGTGTGATCGTATCTCGGCTGATGACAAAGTTTGCTCAGCACTAAATAGAACAGACTTACTGTGACTGGCAGGAGCGTAGCCGTCAACATTTCAAGAAGCTTGAAATTAAGAATTCCCCAGGAAGAAAAAAAAAACCAAAAAAAGTAGCAGCTGATCAGCATTTGATACTGATTTCAGTGGAATTGCTGGAATAATTCACACAGAAGGGTGAAAATTCCTTGGAAAATGCTTCCCATATATCAGGTTTTTTTCTTCAACAGCCAACTTGTTTTTCTGCATCATCTGTTTGTTCTGCATGTTGTCGAGTTCATGGTCCACCTGGTAATACCTGAGCTTCCGTGATTCCTTTTCCTAGTGTGCCTTAGGAAGGAGGATCCAGACCATGTTTCACTCATCGCTTTTGTTATGAAATCTCCATCAAGAGTCTAGTGGCAGAGAGCTACTGGGAATATTGGGGTAATTATCCAAAGGTCTTTGGAGATGACTGTGAGCTGGTCTACCAATGTAGCTAACGGAGATGGAGTTTTTGTGTGAGATGTGTGCAGGTAGAATAATGTCAGTAATTAATCAAGTGAAATTGGATGGATGTACAGGTGTAGATTTGGAGAGAAGGGGGATTGTTCTCTTGCTGTGACTCCATTCACTCCATCGAAGTTAATCCTGATGTTTTTAGTAAGGCACGTGGTAGGTGCATGGAAAAGAGGTTCGCAGGTATTCATTTGTTCGGGGAAGGATTTGTGCATTCAATTCTCACGCATCATTTTCTGGTCCATTTAAATATATATCAGCCTCATACATGAACATTTGAAGACCTTTAGCTGTGCTCAAGGAAGACTCTTACGTGGTGCATTTCTAGTACTGGCAAACTTAAGGAGGTAGAGGAATTAAACCCATCACAGTGCTCCAGTGCCCCTTAGAAGATGAGGAACACGAAGTTTTCCCGTGCACTCACTGATTAAACTTGGGCTGGAGGTTTGCGAAGTGCAGAGTTTTGGAAAGTCTTTCTGCGGGACTTCAACATCCAATGGCTCCAGTAACCAGAGTCTCCCAAGGACAAGGATCCCATTTGCGCTTGCATTATGCATTGAGCAGAAGGGTGTGATGCATGATGTGGAATGAACAAAATAACTTGTGTGTTTAGGGAAATGCCAAATTAATGAAAATTCAGAAAGCTCTAATGTTGAAAAAGGCACACAAATTCCTTGATAGAAATATAATGCTGCTAACAGTTTCAAGATTATTGTTGTCTGAATTTTCTGCTTATTGTGTACTGCAATTAAAATTCTTCTCAACTGAAAAACCAATGTCAAATTAATATTTCCTTTTGGAAAAAAATATGAAAGCACACATCTTGTTCCATTTAGCACCATCATGGTCTTTGATCAGGTTCCCTCTGTCCAGTGAAAAAGCAGATTTGTGTTAATGGGAGCAGGCTCAGACCATATATGTTTGGCATACATATAGAATCACATGAACACAAGTACAGTAAGTTAAAGTAACACACCCACTCAGGCTTCCATCTGCGTTTCATGCCACAAATCCCTTTATTTTCCTTTTTTTTAATTTAGCAATTAACTTCTCCATTTATTCTGTAGTTAAAAGCTGCCATAAGATGAAAATAGACAAAGTCTGAGTTTCTTCTCCCGCACTCTAAATAACATTCAGAGGAGACTCAGACCTGGATTCCGAAAGCTGCGTTTCCTAAAAGTGCCAGGTGTGGCTGTGATTTGGACAGGAGTCCTATCCACAGAATAGTAAGGAACACTTTTAACCCCCACCTGGGTTACCCAGCCGTTGTGTTCTGGCTGTTCGTGTTTATTCCTCGCTCAGAGCAGATGGATAGAGAGAGGCAGGGAACGGGGAGGATCCTTGGCTCCATTCCCTATCCACCGGCCAGCGCAGCTGAGGGATATTGTAATTTGTTGCTGCCCTGCACCAGAGAGCAGAGAGAGGAGAGCAGGGACTCAGAGGTGTCCTTAGAGCTGGCACTGCCCCTTCCTTGGGGTCCTGTGAAGTGCTGAAATCTGGTCCTCAGTGCAGTGGTTCCCAGTCATCGCTGACTCCCAGGACCAGTGCTGAGGAAAGCCGTGCACGGCAGCAGCGTCCTCCCGGGATGCATCCCCAGCTCTGCCTGAGCTACCTTCAGCCTTAACTTTTTAATTTCCTGCATCCCTGAGCAGCACAGGAGGGGCCCTGCGGACTGGGGGCCGCTAAATGTGTTAAAACTCATTAGGTGTGGAGCAGAAGACCCTTAATGCAAGCCAAGAGTCTCAAACGTGGGTGCCAAAAATTAAACACCTAATTCAATATTTAGTCATCTGCCTTTAGTTCCTTCCTCACAGTTAATATACACTGTGCCACCTCATAGGTGGGCCTGATTTTCATAGGCACCAGGCACCTAGAACTAACTCAAGTGTTGAGGCTGCTCACCTAAGTGAGACTTGTAGAATTCAAAGTTTTTCTGGGTGATTAAACCAGAGTTCCCTCGCCCTCAGCTCCCGAAAGGAGCTTCGATAGAATGACCAGCATTGTAACATATGGCTTAGCAAGGGGAGGAAAAAAAAAAAGAAAATGAGTATTAGAAATGGATGGACTAAAGAATACGCAGGATATATCAGGCACATTAACCAAACATATGGTGCTAAATGAGATATTTTTTTTAAATTGCAAAAAAATTGACATTCCTGGCAGTCTCAAGGATAATGTGACATGGCTGTGATAAATTTAGAAGAATGGGACATATTTTGGCTTGTTCTTGGAAACCTTTTTCTTGCATGCCGACTGTATTTCTTCTTTTATTAACCCATTCAAAGAATGTTTGAATTTTGCTGCTAGAGCACCATGCTAGCGCAACATAAAATGTGAATGATGCTAATTGCTTTGCACTGCCTAACTTTCTGTCATACCCTCCCCTCTTAAAGGACAAAACATGCTTTGGAAATGAGCTGGCACGCTCATCTTCTTCTTTCTCTTGGTCAATATTAAGTGATGTAATTAAGCTCCTGTTTGCATATTCTTCTGAACTAGGAAGCAGCCATTTTTTTCTTGAGATCTGATGGATGTGATCACTCAAAGTAAAATGTGTCATCACAAACCCCAAACAAAACAAAAACATGGTATAGTTGGACTGTTCCAAACCAATACATTTCAAAATACCCTGGAAAAAAATAAATAAATGAACCAAACTTGTGATAATAATGGCAATCAGAACGATAACAAACAAATAGAGCAAAAGTAGCAACCAATTATCAGCACTTCAGTTTGTTTTTCTACTCAATTTCGCTGCACAGGGTTACATTAAAATCTCTATTTTCACATGAAAGCCGCTGCCTCGACCTTATAAAACCCATCCCCATATGAACATGACACTGCTCAGCATTGCCACACTCAAGGTCATTCATCAGCTTCTTTGTAGCTCCTCAAGTTCCAGTGTTTGGACACAATCACATCAAACTGCTGCAGCTTTAAACCAAGTTCCACTGCCTCTGCCCCTTCTCCCTGCCGTGGTTTAGAGATGAGTCCTGCAGGGGTTTTTTTTAACACAGGGGTAAAAGAAAAGCTGTTTCGTTTTTTCGAAGCTTTATTATCTTTGCCATAACCCTGCAGAGGGTTTGCAGCCAGGGAAGGCAGGGAGCTCCTGAGCCAGCTGAGCCACTGAGTTGAGATCTCGCTCCTTCCCCGACCTCTGTCACCTGCCCAGGGCTCAGGTAACTCCTGTCCCACCTGGATCCCTGCTCATGGGCTGCACAACCTTGCTCTTGGAGCAGCTCCCATGCTGGCAAATTTTACTGTGACCTTCCCTGTGCATAAAAGTCACTTGACCTGTCCACGATATTTTGCACTTAGGGCTGGGATTGACCCTCCTTTGGTGTCCCCATCCCTACTTTTTCAATCCTAGGGAAATCTGGGTCAACAGCACCATTAATTCCTTTGAGTGTCCTTGTCCTGAATATGGACATTCCGTAACTAAGTTACATCCCACTGTAGCAGAAATTCAGCAGGCCGCACTGGAATATTTCATTGAAACACTTCAGTTCAATCTCCTTTTCTATCTTCCCTCCAAACTGAACCAATCTTTGCTTTTGTTCCTACTCCAAAGTCGTTAAGACCAATATGGGAAAAAAAAAAAAACCCCAACGTAATATTTTTCTTGCACCATAGTCAGTTCTAAACTTTGATTTTTAAAAGGTTAAGTCTGTGACCTTTCCTGCCATAAGGAAAAAGCCACCACAACAGCAAACCCTGTAGCAGACAAGTTTCGAGGCAGAAAGCTGCAAGTACAACACTGGAACTCAAACCATTCCCTTACTTTATTTAACTTACAGAAATATAAACTCCAAAGCCTCACTGAAACCATTAAGAGCCAGCAGTACAGAGTATAAAGTACAAGGAGGCTCCTGCATATTGCAATCAACATCCCAGGGACTATAAAACTACCCTTATTAAATATAAAGTTAATAATATAGCCCAGAGATAATCTTGTCCAGGTCCCTCTCTTTACTTTTAAACAATTAAATACTACAAAATACAGAGTAGGAAATAAAATTGAATTACTTTGCTAGTGGAAGTTCAACTTTCACATTACCTGATATTTTGCTTTTCCACCTGAAATCTCAGCTTTGTTTGCCTGATGGGCTGTATACACTGGAAATTTTGAGTTTTCAGGTTACATTCAGATAATCAGAACACCCAGATGCGTCTAGAACTGCAAAAATATAAGCTAGTACACACAAACATGCCTGCTTTTCATTTATATACTGTAAAATTCTACCATACACAGAAAAGGCTCAGATTTTAAAAGCCTGTTGCCACGTATTCATTCCATTGATTTCTTTGATGCCACAGCCTTGATATGGCATCAACAGGAGTTATTCTTACCCTTTATACCAAACCAGTCAGATTAGCACCACACCGTTTCTGCCTGTGCATGGCAGAGGTTGCACCCAGTGACAACTTAACTCTGATTTTCATTGGGAGCCTTTGATATAGTTCAAGGGCATTAAAACAACTCTGAAATAATAATTCCAGTGTGGCTTCTAATATCAAGACACAAATACCATTCACCCTTTAAAAAAAAGTTTTGAAAGCAAAAGGGAACCACATAAACATATAACTCTCAAATACCTTTGAAGTCAAGAGAGTGAGGGGAGGCAGAGTTTGAACTCAGAGAACTCCATTCTCTAGTTGTGCCTTGAGTCGTGCGGCACATTTTAAAGATCCATTTGCAATAATCTACTAAACCAAGGAGTGAAAGACAGAACTCATAAAAAACCTGTAAAAATCCAAATGCTCCAGCTATTACAGATTTCTAAAAATAAAGCAGAGTAGGTTTCAGTAGCAATAATAAGCTGCATCTTATCCATGTTTCAGATTTATAAGAAAAATATGGCTGCCTTTTAGTACTCATGGCTCAGAGCAAACCATGGCTGCTTCTGCCTTGAAAAAAAAATATCCCACAAATAAAAGTGAGCTTTCAGCTTGCTGTTGTGTTGCGTTTCATTTGTCCTTTAAGTGTGTCTAGCTGCTTCTGCACCCCCTTTCACAATGCATAGGCTGTCGTTCCATGACCTAGCATTATTAAATTGCACTTATCAATCATTCTTGCCAGGAATGCCATCGCCAACTACATTAAAGAAGTCAGAGAAGTCTGGTTTCAGCAGTCCCTCGCCTTCGCAGACCTCCTCCCTTGGAACGGCTTTCACACAGCACCATCGACCTGTCATTACAGGACCCAGAGGTGAGGCCTTTCCCAAGAGCCCCCAGGCATTAAAGGGTAGCCACGGCACCCGGTGGCCGTGCCAGCGCTGCTCCACGGAAAGCCGTCGCCTCCTGTGACCGCCCAGCGAGGGGCTGTGCTCAGAACCTTCACACCACCGAGGGTTTAGGTGTCTACAGGCTGGTTCTGTCAGGCTGGGCTGCTTGGGAAAGCTCCTGGTGACCACTGAAGGTGGAAACGCTGGTTTCTGGGGCCTTGGGGTTTTGTTGGAAGAGGGTGGGGAAAGGGACAGAATGTGTTGCAGAGAAGTGTCTTCTGCTTGTGACCATTCATCACGTTGACTCAGGCCAACTGCTCGAGACAGAGACCCATCCATCACTTCTGACCCACGCCTGTCTTCCAGCTCTGTGGATTTCCTTCTGCCAGTCATTTATTCTCGTGCTGTTGGTGTCAGTGTGCCTTGTTAGGGGACTCCTTTGAAGTTGGTTCCTGCAATACTTTGGCTGATTTTCCTCCCAGTACTCTTCTGACTGACTTTCCAAGTGAAAGAGATGTCCTCTGGGTCTCGATGTGCTTATACATTTTTGTTAGAAAGATGCATTTGCATTTAGCCCAGAAAACCAAATGCAATACTGAGTTCACATTTGAAAAGGAACTCACTTGGGCATAGTAAGAGACACAAATGAATGAATCCTCTTACAAACCTCTTTGGAAGATATAAAAATAGGAATGAATGGTTGTGACATGTTTCTTTCTGCTATGAAATTTTGTCTCATTTAGAGAAGATTATTAAGGAATTGGTCGAATGGTGAAGCATAAAAAGGCATATTAGCAATTCATCCTAGAAATTATTTGGAAATGTCTGTTTGGCATCAGTGTGGGTTTACTGAGGGCAGCATAAACCAGGAGGAGCCTCTTTGTCTGCACAGTCCAGGTGATGTGGTGAGAAATGGTGGAGTTGCACAAAGTTGAAGCAAGGTCAGACTTGCACTTCACAGGGTTTTGTGCTTTGTTAAATCTGCTCATTGCAGTTTGATTTGTTGTGGCTAATCCATAAAAATTATTCATTACCCTTAGACATACACCTAGATCCTCAGAAGATATTTAGGCATCTAAGCTCTGTAGAGATTTCCCTTGAAATTTGGATCCAAGCTGTCTGGCAAATATATCCTCTTTTAAAAGCCTTGATAATTGGTGATACAAGTATGAATAATATGAGGCTTCCATTAACATTCTATTCAGTGCACATCAGCTGACTCCCAATTCCTGTCTTTTAGAAGTTCAGCCTTTTAGATTTCAGTTGTTGATTGATTAGTTAATAGGCCTTTCTTTATTTAGCTGTGTTTTACCTCACGCTAATTTTTTAAGATCATTGACTGCCTTTGTCTGCCCCTGTTTAGACCCTCTGTGCTTTGGGTTCTTGTGTGGTTGAGAGAGGAAATGTCTCACTGGTGAGGCCTTGTTTAAATCTCATCTACAGTCTGTTTTCACAAGACTTTTTCTGTGCACTGAGGGATTTCCACTGGCTACGTGAGAAGAACATTCAATGGGAGCCAGAAGAGCAAACAGAATTATTTCAGTCCCAAATTTTGTTTGTTTGGAAGGAGATGTTCTTTACTAACTCCATAAAGAAGCAACACAGTTTTTAATCATCATGGTTCCTAACAAGTTAACCAAAACTGTTCTTCTGCAACATCATTTAGAAGCATCTTCTATTTTATGCTCGTTCACAAAGTCTCACAGCTTTTCAGGAAAAAAATCCCTCTGAATCCATCTATGGTTCCTTTAAGTGCCAACATCCTGAAAAAATCTTGTCCCAGACTTCATTCTTTGTTCTTTTTGGACATTCCTCCTTAGTATTCTTCTTCCACAGCACACTGGCTGTGTTTATTTCCCTGCCACAACAATCATTCTGTTAGTAAAGGGTGATATACTGAGATGGATTATTTTCTGCAAATCCAGCTTTGTTCTTTATCCCATCGCCTCCAGCGTACTTTAGGGACAGTAAGCAGAAGAGAGAAGCTTTTCAGGTATCAGAAGTGGCAACATAAAGAGTCTAATGCTGTCCTATAAGAGGATATAATTGAGAGATTCATATCCACCAGTAGTTACTGGAAGTTATGCCTCTGCAGAAGTGATGGTACAGCACACACAGGCTAAATTCCCTTTGGACACAGGTGCATTATGTAAATGGTCAGTGGGGTCTTTGGAAAACAAGGAGCAGGATTTAATCTCCAGTCTGCAGAGAGAGTTCGGGGAAAGGGGAGTTGTGAGTAAGTAGGTCACCATCAGAGTGAGCTCCTCAGCCAACAGGGAGGTTCCATCTCCTTCTCATGTTCGCATGTGCAAGTTTGTCACTTGGATGTGTGTATGAGATGCATTTGTAAAGCATGATCAAAATAGACAGCAGAGAAGAAGCTGTAGACTATTCATGGCAGGTGTTGTCATTGACAACCAGTGATTTATAACTTCTCGGGAATATTCCCGAATCTTTCACACGCTTCCAAACATCCCTTAGGATACACTGCACGTCTGATGCTGGGGTATCCCAGGATACTGAATGCCCTTCCCTGTGGTCCCCGCAATGAGTCATTTTGGAAACAAAACTTCCTTGGAGGAGGAGTAAGATCCTTGAGAGGATTTCTTAGCTCTAAGGTGCTCCACCCGATGAACCAGTTGGAAAACCTCTGCTCTCATGGAATTGTCTGGATGTGCTGTGCTGTGGAAGGCTGTGCACTCGTTCCTGCCTGCACTGGTGCTGCTGCCAGTGCCCGGCCCAGCTGGGCAGTGGCCAGGAGAGAGGATCCAAGCTGGCTGACCAGCGGACCAGATGTGCAGTGAGTGCTGGCGCAGGGATGCCAATGCTTCAGTGACTCCTCAGCACTTCCAACAGATGGTGGCAAGATCCAAGTTTCTTTGGTGATAAGCTAGCAAAGTGATTCATGGAGCCTCACTTGATGATGGCAGTTTTTTGGGCATGACTCTATGAATGCACCATATGTCTTCTCTGGACCAGCGTGGTTAGGATTCAGTGTCTGGCAGATGGTAAATTGATCACCTATAGGGTGGCTTTAGCATCACTATCAGTTTTAGAATTTATTTCAAAGCCTTGAAAATTCGAGCAGCCAGATCCCTCTCCTACTCAGCATACTTTTGTTACCTGCAAATGAGATTATCTGGTGGTCAGCATAGCTTACCACAGCACTGCAGCTTTGCAAAGCCATCGTGGATTGCTGGCATCTCACAAAGCTTCCCAGACCACTTGAACTCTTCACCAGACAGCGAAGGATTTAAATACTAAGGGTGACAGCAGTATTTACATAAGTGGTTTTAGGCTTCCACGTATTGCTACTTACACTCTGGTGACTTTATAACTGGAGCTGGCTGAAACGTTAAATTGACCACGATCTTGTAAAGCCAGGATGTACAGCAGCCTGTGCTGCAGAGCATTCAAGCATTCCCACAGAATATGACAGTGTGGATCCTGCAAGCCAAAAATGCAAGGAAGAAAAGGCAAGGAAAAAAAAAAAAAAAACAATGAGATAGTGTGTTAGGAAGATAACTGAAGGAGAAACACAATTACAAGAAGCAAGAAATACAGCACGAAGGCAAGAACCCAAGGAAGTGGGTGTGTGAGAAGAAGGGATGAAAGTCAACTGGTGGACTGGTTTCCATTATATTAATTTCCTCCATAATTACCATTGCCATTTAGACTTTTATCAGGACAAGGCCTGCCAAGGAAACCCTGCAGCACAGTACTCTCTGTTCATGCCAAAGTGGCAAAACCTTTATGTCACATATCTGGAAAGATATTGTGTCCTTCTCTATCAAAATCCTCCAGTGGGTCACCACAGTCCTGGTTCCTGCTCGCTGTCCCGTCAGCCAGCTCCAAGTGAATGAAAGTGATGGTTCCTGGTGCATGTTGTAAAAAGACATTTTGTAATGTCCTGTTCTGTGTGAGTCTCCGTGGCTGCTTCTTGATGCTGTCAGCTGGCACAGTGGTGTAACCTTCTACTTCCCTTTGAATTTTGACAAAAACAAAGCGATGCAACTTGACACAGACACCTCAGAGCAAGGGGTGGTGATGTCAGAGAGCCGAAAGGAAAGAGTCACACCACAAGGGCGAGGAAGCTGAGGCGAGGCCATAAACAGCACAACGCTGACCATCAGATGAGTTTACATGATTGAGTTTACAATGTCAGGACAGCTGACTGTTGCAGGGGAAGATTTTGATTTTCTACACTGGCTTTGGAGTAAACCAGTGCTGAAGGAAAAGCAGTTTCCCAACAGATGGCCTCAAGGTCAGGCTTTAGCCATGACACGATCCCCAAACCCACCGCCTGCCGTAGCCTGGGCAGGGAGGGAGGCCTGCAAAGGGTTAAAGCTTCAGCTAAACAAAAGTCAGGAACCGTGTAATTAAAACTCTACCTTTGTTGTATTGTCAAGAGTTAGCCTGTGACATAGGAAATATTTAAAGGAGCAGGCTGTTCAGCTAATTTGTGTGTGAGTGAACTGCTTAGACAGTCCTATCCTAAATTAACTGTAAGACCACCCACTGAGCTCGCCTCATAAAGGGCCATGATTGCTCAGCTTCGTTTTGTATAACCGTTCAATAATTGCTAGATAAATGCATAACTAAAAGCTCTATTACACTAATAATTTGTACTGAGATAGATGTGTGGGACACCATGCTGGGTTAATTTGTCATCCCTGCAGCAAACTTCTAAAGAGGGCTCTTTTGCAGTGGAGTTGTGTTAATATGTTGCTCCAGTGAGGACATGTTAGAGCAACAAGATGACTTGGTCGCTTAATCTCCTAAAGAGGCAAAATGCCTGGAGGGGAAGTGCCAGCAAGAAGAAAGGGGGGTGATTAACACAGTGGACCCAGATTTAAACTCATCCTGACAAAAGGAGCTGATCTAACTGAGCAAAAGAATGAAAAAAGAGGGAGTGTTAAAAATACTAACAGGATTTCATGCATCCCTAAAAAATAATATAAAAATAAAGTGCTGCAGGAACAAAGTATTTTGCCCATGCTTTTCCTGACGCTGCGTTTGGTTCCTTTGCTCTCTTTGATGTATCCGTGGAGTTAAACTATATGCTTTAAACAGTGCAGTGAACTATAATATTTTTATCTCTGCTTTATGCTAAATTCTTCTAGCTTCAGACACACACAAAAAGCACATTATTGCTTTAAATATGGAACCCATGTTTAAGCATCAGAGCTCTGGATTTTCAACCTCCTCTATTGACAGAACCATAAATCATGTTAAAGTTAAGTGAATTACTGTAGCGTGGAACTATAGCTTTAACAATGTTTATGTAGTATCAGCTTACCATCTACAGAATGAAAGGGAGGAAAAACACTGATATTAGAAATGGGAATGTGGAGTCCTATTAACTTAACAGCAATATATCACTCCAAAGTCACAGATTCCATTACCATGCCCTTTTTAGTATCAAAGCAGAATTATATCATCACACACATAAAGGTTGTAGTTTTTAAGAGAATTTACATTTCTATTGTAAACTTATCAACTGCATTTCATTATAAGAAAGACATGATATATTCTCCTAGCAGTCGTTTTTATCTTATGATGAGAATAGATGAGAATGCATCATATGTATTAAAAGTAATAATAATATGCAGAAGTTGACAGCATTTGATGCGATGCAGGAATTCTACAAATATGTTAAATTAGGGTCTTTTTGACCTCTAGCTGTAGTCTTGGAAGGAAGGAGTGCTTTCTATAGGTATGATTTTTATTTCTGTCCCGATGTAATCAATTCTGTAGTATTCTGATCTCCCAAAGGCAGCAGAATTCTGACATGTTTTAAAACATTCTGCTCAAAATAGCCAACTTAACTGGCCACCTGCCCATGCCAGAGTCTGGAACCAGTGCTCAGTTCAGCTCTACAGGTTTTTAAAAGCAGCCTGTAACACTCAGCAGCCCAGAGTACACCAATAAACCCTGAGCTCAAACACAGCCTTAAGCATATTTTCCTTCTGCTAGGAACTCCGTGGGCCTTGGCAGAATGTCCTCCTGCCTCCCACTTGCTACTGCAAAATTTCTTACAGGAAGAGTGTTTCTGAACAAAGGGTCCAGGTGCCTTATACCACTCAGAGCAGCAGAAAAGGGCTGAGAGCCAGCCCTGATCTGGAGATACCGTGGCTCTGTTCTTTTCAGCAGTGCTTAGCTGACCACCTGCACTTGACTTCTGGAGCTGAGAGACAGACAGCCTGCAAGTCAGCCCGTCTTTTTGATGTTCGTGGACAGGAACAGATCCTCCATCCATCCTATCTAGGGTGTTTCACTATCTCCTGCACTGCTCAGCTGTTTCTATTGTGTTTTGGATCTTTCATCTATGTTTGCCTACATAATGTGAGAGAGAGTGATACCTAAACTTTACCCATGCTAAGAGGGTAAAGCCCATTTTTCTTGTCCAGCTCCGTGATTTCCCAGCCTTGTCACTACAAATGGTAATGTGAGATGGGATCACTCTGAATTTAGCTCAACCTTGGACCTGACAGACAGGTTGCTAAACAACTCCTTTGCACCATTATGGGACTTAAGAAATATCGAAGTTTTCCAGGGATGTGAATTCCCTTCCAAAGGCTCATCCTAGGACTGGTCAGTCCTACCCCCAGCAGCTAAGTATTTAAGTAGAGGCAAGTTCTTGCTAACCTGAGTAAGCAATTCCTCTACATTTATCACCCTAAAGTCTGTTCCTAATGGGCAGTAAGAAAAATGGGGACTTTCAGAAACCTTTGAAAGTGTTACAGGGAAGCAGCTCCCAGTGAAATTCAAAAGCAGTTAACGAATTCTCTCAGGACCTCTGCAAATCCCAGCCCAAGTTTCTTAATTATTTTTTTTTTCTTGTTTGGGTAACTGCTTTCATCACCAAAATCTGTGGGCTTAAAGCTATTGTTTTAGGCTTCCATTCTTTACCTCTTGTATTGTATTATACACAGAAGTGTAAGTTCCTTTCAACAAATTTGGATTATTGCCAGATCTCCTTATTAAAAAGTCACTCTTCATATTTCCGATAAACACAGCTGTTTCATGGTGTTTGAAAGCATTTCACATCAGCCAGCATGGTGGCTTAGCCAATTAGTCCTCTAATATGGTCAATTTTGAGAATAAGTACCTTTGGGGTACAAAGGGTGGGATCCATCTCGCATAATTTGAACTGGCATCACTGGAGTGGCAGGAGGAAGCTTGCAGCACACAGGGAGTTAAAGCAACTCAGAAGCCTGACGTGGAAGTCTCTAGCAGAACAAACTGTTCTCTAACATTTCCAGGGAAATGACTTTTCAAAAAATACTTTCTTAATTGTAATGAAGCCAATTATAATGGCCTCAAAAACAAGCGGATGAAAAACGATCCCGTTTCATTATGATTCTAATGTTACTATTTCTAGGAAGGCTGATCAATGTTTAATGAAGTATTAGTAAACTTAATTATCACTTTATAGAGGAGGTATGTGAGCACTGTGCCTTGATCCAGCTGATGGACCAGCCCTTGTGCCTGTGAAGGAGCAGTGGTTGTGATTCCCAACACTTCTCCCTGGAATAGGCAAGGAGTCCAGGGTGATAACACCTTTCCCTGAGCAACACCAAATGACCCTTTCAAACACTTCAAACGACTTCAGGAAGAAAAAAATTTCATCCAGTCGTGTGGACTTGAAGGGGTTGGCGGGGCTTTTTTTGGAAGAGGAGATGGAAGGTGGATGGATCAATATGTGCCCCCATATGTTGGGCTGTGCTGGTGGAAAACCTGTCTGAGTGCTGTAGGTGTCCCTTCACCATGTCAGCAAGCACTCCCTGGGAGCAAGGATTCCAGGCCTCTTTATTAGGAACTGCTCCTTTGTTCCAGGATCCTAAATATCTGAAGAAAACTACAACCTGTTTCAAATTAACTGATTCTTTATTATCTGATCACGTGCTCGGACAGAAATCACAATTTTGGCTCTTCTTCAGAGCCTCGGCCATGTGCAGTGCTCACCTAATCAATGAGTGCAGCTCATTTTATTGGTTACTGGCTTTGCTATTGGCTACTACAAATCAAGAAGGGAAAAGGCAAGACAGAGCTGCATAATGAGAGGTTTGAATCCAGCGTTCTGAAAAATCCTCTGACTTCTGTGCTGCACAGCACCACCAGCTCATAAAACACTGAGGAATCCAGTGTAGCACGCAACAGCTGTACTGCATAATTACTTGGCCCAATAGCAGGAGTTTTAAAATACTGGTATATCTGTTGCAGGCCACCATACATTATCATCTCATTTTCAATAAAAAGTCTGGGATGTTTCAGACGAGCTTCAATGGAATTAGAATCATGTGTGCTCTGAAATATTTATGCTTGCCTTGAGATGGAAGGATAACTCCTGCCTCCAACCCCCACGCAAAATAACAGATTTCATAACGCCAGAGAGTCCAACTCCTCCATACCTACAGCAGGTAGAAATGAAGTTCTGATCTTGAGTACACATCTTTTCATAGGTTGTAGAAGTCATATTTTATGTCATTTACTGAGGTCAATAATAAAATATAAATGTCACAGGCTGAAAGACGCCAGGAGAAATATGGTTTGGCAGGATGGAGCTGCTTAGGGATACATAAATAATAAGTCAATAAGTAAATAAATAATAGACAAAGACCTATTTTATCTTCCATTTGAAGATCTCAAAGAATTTACAATCACTGATTGAGACTTGTAATATCCCATCAGAAGTAATAAGAGGCTCTTCTCTTACACAGGGTAATTTTCCATCACTGTAGGTGTGGGTTTAGGAATTAAAGACTTTATCATTTTTATTAAGTCTGAAAATCATGACTGAAAGGGCCCTTGGCCTTTTTAGAGGCAAACAGGGAAAATAATGACCTGCTTCATTACCTCTTGTGCTTTAGCTGATTAAAAATGCTTGTGAGGGTCCCTATACTTGGAAACACGGTTGTGTTCTGCGCTCAAAACTTGTTGGAGTGGCCAGTTTTGCACTCACCAGAGTTGCTGACCACAACACAGCTATCAGAGTAATGGTCTGTGTCTGGGCCAGCAGATTTTAGACTTTAACATTTAATTTCCTCTCTCTAGTATCAGGCAGGCACATTTGTAATGTTGATCAGTTTAATAGTGGTGGGTTTTCCCTTCTTATCAAACAGCCCTTTCTTTTGGCACTTGAGAAATTTGCTATTTCCTAGTCAGAGAGTGTGAAAACAAAGCTTTGGAGATCCTTATTGCACCCCGTACGCCTGCTAAGAAGAAAATGACCACATCAGAGTATGGCACAAGCTGAGGAGTGATGCAGTTTTCTTGTTTCCCTCCCCCAGTCCTGCCCTGATCAGCAGGAAGTTCTTGGAGATGGGCTGAGGAGTTGGCCGAGACTCCGAAGAGGAACCACTTTCTCCTTCCAGCACTTTGCCTTGCTGAATTATTGTTGATCATTTCTGCATTCATTTTCCTTCTCTCTCTCTTTGGGAAGATCACTGACACACACTCTCCACTTTGTTTTCTACCCTGACATGCTGAGGAGCAAGGCAGCAGAGAAAGGCTTGCTCCTTACATGCCAATGAGTATTTCTTTCATCTTTCATAGAGCAAATCAAATTATTAAATGAAGAGCCATACTTTGGGAAAGCTAAATACAGTGTTGTCTCAGGCCTAGCTTTGAATTCCCACATGTTCCCTGGACACAATTCTTTATTCCTTCTTGCTTGAAATGCATTTCAATCTCCTTTTCACCCAGCAGAAGAATAGAAATGAGTTTGTTCCCAGATGTGTACAAAGGACAGTGCAATTGCATAACAATTTCAAATAGTATTAAAAGAGCTGATACTAAATGGAATTTTTTTTTATATTTTAGAAATTCCAATTTATTTCTTACTTAATTAGATGCTTGTCACCTAAATGTCCATTTCTCACTTTTATCTTCATCCTTCATATTCCATCTGTCACACAAGGAAAGGGGGAACTACAAAAGGAGAAATGGAGGAAGGGAGGAAGACAGAAATACTGTAGGCTAATAAAAATTTTGTTGTAGTCATCAAAATGCTGGCTGGATAGGATTCACCTCATTGAAGGTGTGTGTGTGTGTAGAATGGAGGTGTCAGCCTCAGAGCATCACCAGTCAATGGCAGGGGATTATTTTGGGATGAGGTGACTCCTTGGGCACTGTTTAGTTCTCTGTCCATTCTAATAATTTGCTCCGTGGTGGTTACCCAGAGTTATTAAGGGGAATCCCCCATTTTCTCTACCTTGGATACCCCACTTCAAAGTTATATCCTCTCCCAGGAGCCTGGGGACAGGAAAGCAGCCTTCATTCTTCCTTTGACCATTTGGGTTCTTTATCTGAAGAATTTTCAGATATACTGTGATTTAAGATGCAAACTCAACAAAACTATTTGTCTTAAAAGTGAACAAGAAATACTTAATGAGGTTTGTGAAAAAGATAAGGCCAGATGTGCAGACAGGTGGAGCAGGCTGGGTACACAGGAGTCTGCCTTGGCCGTGGAGGAAGTCAACATTCCCATAACGAGGAGTGTGGGATCTGCTGCCTCTTGTTTCCCTTTCCCAAGTGCAGCATTGCAGACCTGCCAGGGCTGTGGGCAGATGGTGTTTCCCAGCTCAGCCCACAATGTCTGGGTACTACAAGATGGGTGTAGCCCCTGCTTCCCCAGGAATTTCTCTGGAAGGCCATGTGCCGTTTGGCTCCTCACCTTCATGCTTTCTTCCCATGGGGTTTTCCTTTTTAGTACCATGCTTTTCTGTTTCTCTTTCTATTGGGGATATTTTCAGTAGTATTAAGGGGAGCAGAATTGTGGGGTTAACGTGGATAGAGGGGAGCTTTTCATGGCAAGGACAAGGGTTTCACATCCATCCCATACCAGCACCCCTGGCATGAATGCAGCTCTTTTTAGTGGTGGTGTCAGAGCAGTAATTCCTATCCTGTGGTGGAAAAGGACATGTACAGAAGAGCTGCTCAGCCAACCCTTAATGAATGTTTGCAGGAAAATGCAGTAGTTTCCTTGCTGCTGTCTCCGAGTTCACGTTTTATCCACATCTTCAGGCTCTTGAGTTTGCTAATGGTTTAATAATGCTTAAGAAAAAAATTATTAATAAAGTGTCATATTATTAAACTGGCAATGAACAAGAGTAAGAAGCAGATTTTAGCTTTTATTTAACTGCAGGTTTTTCATAACATTCATCATGAAATGAATGTTTGCTCATTTGTGTTTGATTTTAGTTAACTTTCCTGCATCTCTCCAATTTTTCCAAAAGTGCCAAAGGCTTTTTTTCTTTCCCCCCCTCTCGTATATTTAAATTACTTCAAAGCCAACACCTGAGTTTCTGTAGAATTTTCACTCCCTTGTATAGCCTTTATCTAATTGGTCATATGCAGTGTACGAGCACAATCTATGCACATGGACACCCCTGACAAGATAACATGCCAAGGGAGCAACAATGACTGTTTGGTGAGAAATAAACAATGATTTACAGATGAGCTTGTGTGCAACCAGATTAACTGGTCATTCTGAAGGAAGAGTGAGTCCTCGTTTAGAGAGAATTCATGGCACTGTAAGTGGCAGCAGTTGCTAGCTCGTGGTGACAACAATGGAAAGCACTGTTGGGTAACAAGAGTCCAACCCAACACATTTTGAAGGCCAAGGAACTGGGCAAAGGTGTCACATAACGTAGGAGAGCCAAAGGCTCTGGAGCTGCACTTGTAGTTCTGCTGAAATCAGCTGAGGGTAAAATCGGTCATTGCCAATGGGCTCGTGTACATCACACCTCTGCACCTTCTCTGGAGTACATTTTCCAGCTGGCTTGTTGGCCCATAAATTCACCAAATTAAACTTCATCCCCGAGCGTGAGCTGGGGGCTTGCAGAAGATTTGAGCCCAATGTTATTCAGGAGAAATGTAAATGTAATATTCCAAACGATCTCGCCACTTTGTGCATGTTCATTAAATGAAAACACATTACTTAAAATAAATGTTCCTAAAGTGAGATGGAAGGGAAAAAAAAACCCAACAACAAGAAGCGTTAGACCATTTTTAAATTATTGACCGTTTATACTACAATGTAAAATGGATTCGTATGTGCAAATCCAAGTTATATGAAATGTCAATTAAATCAACCCTAATCTCCCAAATACATTTTTTTATTGCCTGATTGATGAGGGTTGCTCTTAAGGTGATGAATAGTTTTCACTCTCACAAAGGACTGCTGATTCCTTTATTCATGTCCGCTAAAAACACAGAAAATCCTTCAAAATGTCTGGCTCCGTTTGCTTCCAGGATTTAGATGAAGTGAGTGTAGGACACAATGTGGTCTAATATATTAATTGATGTATAAACAATACTGTACATTTAAAAACAAACAAACAAAAACAATTACTTAAAACTACAATAGATTTAAACTGTTTTATTTTCCAGAGGCAAAACTCTATATAACGTCTTTGTTTTCTTTCCTATAGCAAGTCCACATGCAACACCATCGACTCTTCATTTTCCAACATCACCCATTATTCAACAGCCTGGGCCATACTTCTCACACCCAGCAATCCGCTATCATCCTCAGGAGACTCTGAAAGAGTTTGTCCAACTTGTCTGCCCCGACGCTGGTCAGCAGGCTGGACAGGTGGGGTTCCTAAATGTAAGGAAGCCGTTTTTCTTTCTTCAGAAGTGTTTGTCCTATGTAAAAATTAACCACGGGATTATTGATGGGGTTATTTTAACAGCATGTCTGTCGCCTGCAGGAGCGCACCTTGAATAGTTGCTGGAAGGGAGAAAAATAAATAAATAAATAAATAATGCTGTGCTGCAAAAGTATTTTAAAAAATAACAAGAGACCTCCCCCAAAAAACCGCTTGACCACATTGTGGTGAAAGCAGCTTAAAGTGTCAGAGAAGCTGGTGCTTCAGTGACCTGCTGGGTCCCCCCACAAATGACTTTGCTGCATGTGTTGTAACCCTTGTGGAACCAGGGTTAACAAAATACGGCGGCAGAATAATTTTTATTAATTATTTTTGAAGTTCGAGAGAGAGTGGGGGGGAAGGAACAGGAAAAGGGAGGGTGAGAAACAGATGTTTCAGATCAGCTAAGTTCATTAAAAAAAAAAAAAAATACTGCCTTATAGCACTTTAGATCAAGTTGACCAGTACTTGAACTCAAGATGTTAAAAGTACAGTTTATTATGGTTTGTTATTTCTGTAAGCAGTTATCTTTTCCCCTTATCTCTATGAAAAATTAAGCAGAGTTCCAAAGCTTCAAATAACCATTTTCTTTTTTTTTTTTAATCAAATAAAGTGAATCATCTTGCTATTATTGAAATAGCATTCTGGACGAACACAGAATTTATAAATTTTATGTAAATCAAATCTAAAATAATGCTCTGAATATTTCATGAAATGTAATGCATGTAACTTTTTCCAGCCAATGAAGTAATAACTGGCAAAATTACTGCTTCTCTCCTGACATACATACGGCTGAAAGTGTTAATGAGAATTAGTTTAATTATTAGCATCTAATTTATTACACTTATTTAATAAGCTGTATTGTTCTCAGTGTTTTCCTTTCCCCAGCAGAAAAACTGACTCTACGTATTCCAGCCAGTCCTGGCTTTGAATAATGTCTGCAATATGTTAGCAGATACATTTATGTCTAGACAACAAATCAATACAGTGCTTTTCTTTTTCCTTGAGTATTCATTTGCTTAATTTATCCCAAACCATTCAGCATTATGAACTGTTAGCACACTCACAATGAACAGGCAGCGGGGGTCTTCTTGGCAGGAAAGGGACCTAATTGGGAGACAAGATAGTGTTTGAGAGATGTCACTAATATATTAGTTTATTAAAGGTGCTGGATGTTGGAAAAATAAATATCCCTGAAGGATTGCTCCTTGCTGCAAACTCTAGTAACTGCAGTCTTTGAAGTCTGTGGGAGTGCTGTTAAGTTAAATGCAGATGAACTCGAGTCTTATTCATCCCCTGAACAATTTTTGCTCTAGCACAAGTGTGATTTGCACCTCCACGACTTTAAGGCCTTTTGTCAGTGCCAAAGCAGGTGAAATGAAAATAAACTCCCAAGTGTTTTGCCAGGATGAGTATTTTGTCCCCAGCAATTCAGGCTAATGGAAACCCTATCAGGAATTAAAATATTATTTTCTTTAGCAGTACTTAGAATATGGATCTGTGTTTAAAGCTGAGCTTTTATCATCAATGGAAAAGCCAATGTTCAGTGCCAGAAGAACTGCAGTGAGATCAATTTGTAGAGTGCTGTCGAAAATGATCTCATCATTTTTGTCACTAAAAGGGAACACCTGATTCACAGCCTGTCCTACTTTCTCTTTATAATGGTATTTGGCATCTATCTGTATGGTTTTCCAGTGTCCAGGCTGGGTTACATTTAAAATGTAAACTTAATAAGCTGGGGGGAGGGTTGGCATGTTTTTCTAAGCCTGATTCCTGTTTTTGTGATGCTTGAAATCACTTTTACTTATGGACACATTTTTCTGGTGATTAATTGAAAGACCACACTCGTATAGCTGATCCCCTTCAGCCTGGGACTGACCACATCCCAGACTGAAGGGAGGGTGGTTTTGTCTCCCAGTGTGTAAAATGAAGCTGTTCTGAGTTCAGTCATTTCTCCATATGATCCTAATGGCAGCTAAACCAAGAGCTACACTATTGCTAACTCAACAGGGATGTGGGAGAGCAGTTATGTTAATATACACTCATTCATTTTCCTGTAATAAGAGATCAGCATGATTTTTAAGACCACCAAAAATGCTTGTTTTTTCTCTTAATCAGAAGTATCTTTAAGAAATTTATACTCAAGTCCTAGGCACTGATATCCTGAGGGTAAAACACAGGCAGAAAACCGGGAGATTTTAGGGGTCAAAAATACTGCTTCACCTCTCACTGAGAATGGGTTAGTGCTGCAGGAAATCTGAAGAGGAGTAGAATTTAATCCAGGACAGTTCAGACAAGCTGCTAATAGGACAAGTGTTTAAAAGCCAGAATTTCCAGAGTTTCACAAGGTTCACAGAGTTTGAGACAAAGTTCCTAGAAGTCCACGGAGAATTTGAGCCAGCATTTTCTTTGCTACCTCTCAAGTAATCGTAAATGTATTGCACATAGTTTTCAACTAGACTGTTGTTACTGGAGGTTCCTAATAGCTGATTTTTAGTATAATTTTTGTCTGTTTGCTTGTTTTTCGGCAGCCCAATGGTAGCAGCCAAGGCAAGGTGCACAATCCATTCCTTCCTACCCCAATGTTGCCACCACCACCTCCGCCACCAATGGCTAGGCCTGTGCCTCTGCCAGTGCCAGACACAAAACCTCCAACCACATCAACAGAAGGAGGGGCCACCTCTCCCACTTCTCCAAGTAAGTATAGACGCAGCGGGATGATCCAAGGGCTACCGGCACTGCTGGCACTCGGCTGTGCAGAGATGAGGACTGGACTAATCTTGGGAAGCGGGAGAGCTCTCGGCTCTCCATCATGGACAAAATTCTGAGCTGCTTCTGTGTTAGCAGGGAAAGCCTTAGCTTAAGGTTGCAATTTTATTTTTGACTTGATTGGCATTTCACATAGCCACAGGTGAGGGAAATCGAGGCTGGTGGCTTAGCTGTGACACAGAGCTCGGTCCTTTGGGATCTTGTTTGCTGCCATGAGGACTCAAGTTGACGTCCCACCCCTGGAGGTGCTCAAGGCCAGGCTGGATGGGGCTCTGAGCAACCTGGTCTAGTGGAAGGTGTCCCTGCCCATGGCAGAGGGGTTGGAACTGGGTGATCTTTAAGGTCCCTTCCAACCCAAACCATTCCATGGTTCTGTGATGAGTTGGTGTCCAAAGTCAGGCTTTAGAGGATAGATCCCACATGGAAGTCAGACAATTCCCTCAAAAACATCACTGCTTGTAGACACTGGGCTAAACTAACAACCCTTTCCAGTTTATTTCAATTATCATTCTTTTGGGAATAACTCTTCCTAGATTAACCCAGACATCTTTCCCTTATGCCTTGCATTTTAGGCAAGAAGTTTTGGTATGTCTTAGGGCCAGGGAGAAAGCTCTAATCCTCTCCCACCACCCACACGGCTCCCATATGCATTTTGTGTAGCCACAAGTCCAATATACGAATTCCTGGATACACACTTGGGGATACCACTTTGGAGTCACTCTTCTGGGAAACAAATGCAATTCAGCTGTGTCTGATGCTTTAAAAAAAGTCTGGATGTTCAGGGAGTTAATTGTGAAATGATTTAATGAAGCTATGCTCAAACTGACATTTAAAAACAAAAGGGAAGCTTTCAGTGCTTTAATGGCAACTGTAGGGGACTTGTTCCACAGTGAAGGGAGTCCAAATAACATCCACAAACAAAAATCAATCAAATCGAAAGAGCAAATCCCTTTGTGTGCTTTTCAAGCTTATTATTTAAATGCTATATGCAACCACTGCTTGATGTGCAAAGAGGTACTCACTCTTCAGACCAAGTGAAGCCTATGTTTTTAAAGCTTTATATACTGTTCAGGAGACTTGCACAGGTTCCAGGGGCCATTTTTAAAATCTGGTAGTTCCTCAGAGGTTTTCATTGCCTTCTGCTACATGATAGTGCATCAACTGCAAACTCAGCAAGATGCTCTGGCTCACTTGGAAATTGAAATGGGTTTTAGTATGAGACAGTCTGGTAAGATTGTGAACACGATCTTCTAGAATCAGGACTTCTCGATTTGATCAGCAGATTTTTGTGGAACGAAGAAGTTGATTCATTCCCTCCCCTCTGCTCCTCTTTCTGACCTTAGACCAACACTGGTGCTATCAGGATGTTTTGACACTTTCTGAGGGGACTTTCGAGTCCTATCAATAAGATTCAGTGGTGGGATCTAAAAGGTTAATGTTTAGTCATAGTTATCACTGAACAGAGTCAGCAATGCCTTACTCTTTCCTTGTCTTCAGAACCGGGAAAAACAAAACTAGGTCAGTGTGTACTTGTCATTACGGTTGTGACTCAGTTTACTGGCAGTGTCTGGTGTCGAAAAGAAAAAGATTCCCAACAACATTTTAGCAGTAATCTTAATACTTAATTTTCGTGATACTGTGATTGTGTAAACAAGCTCAGAGTGTGTCTGGCTGGATTCTCAGCTGGCAGAAAAATGGGCATTTCTCCTCTGAAGGGAGCAGGACACCCATCGGTGTCGGCTCCGGGCTGGTCACTGGGCTCTGTGTTCAGCAGACAGCTGCCACGTTAATTGGGAATGGAGGTTTTCTCAAGAGCAGCCAGTTAATGGTATTTAAACAAAAGATTAGGAAAATAATTACTGTTTGTTAATTAGCCACGCTGATGTCTAAACATATAGTTCTGTACATATTCAGGCACGCATCTTCCTTTTGGTGAGGGGTTTGAATAACAGTGACTCGAGTTGTAAAGAAGCATATAATTTAATTTAGGGACAAATTTTACAGAAAAGTAGATTATAGGAAATATTTTCTAAGAAAAAACATGACATATAAACCAAAGCCAGTGGAAGTGTTGGCCACATAAAGAGCAAAGCAAACCGAAGTTTCAGGCGTTGCGGCCAGGGTTTGCCAGGAGGACCCACTGGGCTCCATTCAGGGTGTCAATCAGGACCAACCCTCCATTTCCCTCCGTGTTTATTTTTTCCTTAACTAAATATTAGCCTTCAAACAGCAAGTGCAGATTCACCAGAGTTCCATAAAAGCCGCACAAAAAGGTGTTTTCCATGGTTACGAGCTGCTGGAGCGCACCGGTGCTGGGAGTGTCGCCGGGCTATGGCTGACTGCCCTGCAGAGCTTGAGGATATTGGAAAGTCACTAATGCAACAAAGGCAGGAGCGATGTTAAATTTTGGCCAGTCTCTCTCCTTAGCCGTGTGGAAGAGAATGAACCCCCCCTCTCCCAAGGAAATGGAGTGAAAGGGGTTGGCATTTGCTCCATTCTCCTTCCCTTTTTTGGTCTAGCAGAAAGCCCTCAGCAGAAACAAAATGCAGTCACGGCCCAACCAAAAATTGGAATATGGCCCTCCTGAGGGGTGCAGGAGCCAGGAGCAGCTGTTCAATACAGCATGGCCTCCTGGGAACCAGAGCTAAAAATCACAACAAGGTGGTTAATGATTCTCAGAGCAATAGTGAAACTCTCCAGCTGTGACATTAACCAAAACACGAACATTAGTGCTGTCCAAGGAAGGAAGAGCCCCTGGAGATGCACACTGGGGATTTGCCGCTACTGGGTGGCCAGGCATGCTCTGGGAGCTGACAATTTCAGCTGCGAATCCTATCCCTTTGGAAAGCCAGCCTTTTCCTCAGTCAGATGACACAATGGAGATGGGACTCATGAGGTTTGGGGAGGTTCATTTTTCCTCCACGAAAAGCTTTTTCAATAGAACACATCTTTGATATCAGAAGCAGTCCCAACATTATCTTATCTCAGATCTCTTCTTGATTTTCTTTGGTTGGTAACCCATTACAAGCATAACACAATATTTTCTTGAACTTGGCAGTTTTGGGGTTTAATATCTCACTGCCCAAAGCAAATACCACTTCCACTATATTCCAGTTGGACTTTATCACTATCATAATTTAATCATGCCAGAGCAGAGTGTAAGATACTGCCATCCTGTACACCCTGGCTTTTAACCAGGTTTTTTAAACAAAATGTTATTTTCTGAGATTCACAACTCCTAACAACTTTAACAAACTCGTTACTGGTTAATGTCTCTTTGAACAAAGGAGTTTTCTTGTTAAACGGCATTTGTGTCAGGATGAGGAGAATGATCTTGTGGCTGTAGTACAGGATTCATAAAGCCAAGTGCCAGGTCCTGCCCTTGAGTCACAACAACCCCGTGGAACACTCCAGGCTTGGGACAGAGGGGCTGGAAATCTGGAAAAAAAATTGAGGGTGCTGGTCAGCAGCAGCTGAACATGAGTCCAGGTGTGCCCAGGTGGCCAAGAAGGCAAATGGCCTGGATCAGCACTGGTGTGGCCACAGGACCAGGGCTGTGACTGTCCCCTGTGCTGGGCACTGGTGAGGCCACACCTTGAATGCAGCAGAAAAACATTGAAGTGCGGGAGTGTGTGCAGACAAGGGAATGGAGCTGGGGAAGGGTCTGGAGCTCCAGGAGCAGCTAGGGAGGCTCAGCCTGGAGAAAAGGAGGCTCAGGGGGGACCTTCTGGCTCTGCACAACTCCCTGACAGGGGGAGACAGCCGGGGGAGTCAGGCTCTGCTCCCAGGGAACAGGGACAGGACAAGAGGGAATGACCTCAAGTCACACCAGGGGAGGTTTAGGTTGGATTTTGGGAAAAATGTCTTCACAGAAAGAGTGGTCAAGCACTGGAGCAGGAGCAGTGGTGGAGTCCCCATCCCTGGGGGGGTTTAAAAGCCACGTGGATGTGGTGCTTGGGGACATGGGTTAGTGGTGGCTTTGGCAGTGCTGGGGTAGTGGTTGGACTCAATGACCTTAAAGGTCTTTTCCAACCTAAACCATGATCCTGCAATCAGATTGGCTTTCTCTCCCTCCCTCTGCTATGCATTGACTGAGCACCTTCTGGGCGAGTTTGAGCTTTCTGTTTGCTCCTTTCCCCATCCATAAAAAAGAGGGTTGACTCTATCGTTCAATTTGCTAAAATTTGCAGTTCCCTCTCAGATACTCAGCTGCAGAATGCACTGCAGTAGGAATTGTTCTACTGCACCACATTCCTCCAGTTAATCCTTTTGCTACATCTTGAGAAACAGGACAACTCTTCATATCAAACACATGTACCTGTCATGTTGGTCTGTAAAAGGGAGACCTAGCGGTACCTTAGGTCATCACTCACCCAAATCATCTTTACCGATCCTGTTAATCCAGAACCATGACAAATTACATGCTCCTGCTCTTAATAGCAATTATTTCAGGGAAGTATATTTAAAAGTAACATTTCCCTACTGCAGGCAACTTTAAAACACACAACATCCCCAAAACTGTTTGTTTGTCTTGTCTTTCATACAATTTCTTGCCATTTTGGCTAAATATCAAAGCTGTCTGTGTGAGCAAATGTTCTTTCTCTGCCAGCTCCTGTTTTGCTTGTTCCTGAAGTGAAGCATCATAGCAAATTTGTGGCATCACATTCATTTCCTTGGCTGTGGGCTATGATGTTGCAGACAATCCTTAGAGAGTTCCAGTAGCAGAAAGAGCAGGCTGGGCAAGAAGCTGTTTCTATTCATGCCCAATGGGACAGCTATCAGGTGATGTTAACTATTGTAGGTCTATGCAATTCCCATGGAGCAAAGCTGATCAGATCTGGAGAAGATCTGCCTAAGAGACCTGGCTGCTGTTTCTTGTTCCTTTCCACGCTTTGGCTCTTCCCAAACTGGAATTTGAAGACCCCAGAATTGGTTTAGCCTATATGTATGCCATAATATAATGTGACCCAGCTTTATTCAGTGAGACAGTTTGCCCCATCCTAATTTTAGGGCAAAGTCTAGGAATCAGACTTCCAGGAATCCCAGCTCCATGTCAAACAAAGGTATTTATCTGAAGACAGTAAAATGCAGCTGGAAGTTGATCATGATCTAAGCAACACTCAGTATTTCTCCCTTTCCTGAAACAAATTCCCCCCTAACAGGGGAATGTGTATTCCATGTCAGTTTAATATTCCGAGCCAAAATGGCCCCTCAGAATCTGCAAACATCGCAGGACATTTTACAGCAGAGAGGGAACAGCACCTTGGGAGAGTCCAGTGTAAACCCTCTGCATATTTGTAGTTTTGGTGCTCTTCCCCCCTTGGCTCCAGCAGTGCAGTTATATGACCTGAAGGAAATACCAAGCTGACATCCGAGTATTTTCAGAAAGCAAGTTAAACATCGTTTGGAGCGGAAGGAAGGTATACATAGCAACTCACCCAGCAAGCTTTGAGGGGACTTTTGTGCATATTACACACTTTTCAAATGCTTTCGAATTTTTGTTTGAACAGAGAAGCCATTTAAGTCAGCATTCTGCTGGTTCCCCTTTGATTTTCTACCAAATATCACAGCAAAAGTATCTGCCAGCGGGGAACTGTAAACAAGATCTTGAGTTCCTTCCCTTCTGGGTGGAACTTACCTGCTCCGAGGGATTAAATGGCCTCTCCACTCAATCTGCTTCCTTAAAAGTAGATCAGGAGAACCAAACAACAGATGTTTGATTTTTGAGCTCTAAGTTAATTTTCCCCACTGCAGAAGGAATCCTTAGTCTTGCACAACATTAGTTCATTAGTTAGTTAAAAAAAAAAAAAAAAACCTCCACAAAGAACAACACAGAAGAATCTTAATACATGGCACCAGAAACAGGGAAATGTCCTTTGCAAATTATGTGGCTTCTTTGAATTATGAACCAAATTAACATGGTAAAAAGGTGAGGAGAACATCTCACCAGATGTACTCAGTTAATTTCTTCCTTGATTTGCAGGTAGAACTAATACCCAGTGTACCTGTTCATAATTTTCAAGCTGCGCCACAATTTGCAAAACTATCTCAGGAAGATGACTTAGTGCACTTAAATTCCTTTAAGACTTTGTGAAGGCGAAGTGTTCCTTGCATGATTTTTGCAAGTGTTAGCTTCTTGGAGAGAAAAACTCACCTCACCAAAAACTAGTGGGAAAAATTCCTTCTTAGAATCCAGAAATGCCTTATCTCCCCTCATATCAGCAGGAAATGAAGATACGCAGTTCCTGGGGTGATTTCAGGGAATCTTGAGAAAGGGAAGTTTTCTGATGAAACTGTAAGAACTAAGAGGCATCACAAGATGTTTGTGAGATCTGGGCAGAGGGGGAAGGGAAGGATGTGGTTCTGCCTGCTCCTAGACTTGGGAACTCCTCACCCAAGGGCTTTGTGGAATGCAGACCATCCACATGGGTCCAAGTGCAGATTGGGCATTCATCAGTGAGAAATCCCTCCTTAAGTATGACAAGTCCATGAGCTGGAAATAATCAGAGGTGGGAAAGAATGGGAGAAAGTAAATATGTGACCTGTTCTGGTTGCATCTGCTCATGGCTTCTAAGAGAGAGGGCTATGGCCAAGGTGGAGCATTGGTCTCATTCAGCACAGTCTTAAACCAAAGGTTGCTCCACTGTAATCCATCTTCACCAAACATTTGCCTTCAGAAAGGTAGAAGAGTTTCCTCCACACAGCCAACTCAGTGTCTTCTCTGATTGTTAACTCGCTTTACTTTTAACATTGAGGCCTCAACATTATATTTAGCCTGACTGGAATTTGGCAAGTAACTTTCCTTTTACCATTGTTTTTTTTGTCTCTTCATTGGATAGTTAGGTTGTCTGGGGATTTTATTCAGCAGAATGCATTCCCATAAATATATTCAAAATAGACAGGAGCCCTCTTTGTATTAAGGCATCTATTTAGGTTATTTGAATTTAGATGTAAACATGCAAAAAACTGAGGAAGGGAGAAGATTGTGTGAGGATTTTCAAATGAGAAGAAGACTAAAAATGCATTGAATGCTTTTGGATGTGGAAGTACGTGGCATTGTGGACAGTTGCAGTGGAGAATATAATGCAACAATAAAATCATTAAAGTACTTCAAGTTTGGAAGTAATCTGGGTTCTTGGCTTGCATTGCATTTAATAGCTTTACATTTATGGGAGCCACTCCAGTTTTTAAAGGCAGCTTCAGCCTTCAGACTGATTGCACTTACCACCCCAGTGAAACTGCAACCCATTAATTTTTTACCAAAAGGATCTTCCTAGTTTGTCAAACACATCAAGTGAACATTTTAGAGAGTGCAGACCACAGCAGTATGAAAACCAAAACTTTATATCCAGAGAGAATGCTGGATTAGCATGAAATAAAGGGTCTGATTCTATTAATGAGCACTTTGGTAATTTCATTGCTATGCAAAACTCTGTTAAAAATAGAGATACCAGACACTAGAGTGAAAACAGTCAGGACCTGCAGAAATCTCCTGTGCCAGCCCATCATGGAAAGGCCTCTCCTTCAGGCTGCAGAGCTGCACACGTGGCTGTCCCCTCTCCCAGCAGCCCAGTCTCCTACGTGTTGACACCCCACCATTAAGCCCAAACCTTTCCAGTGTCTCAAACCAAACTCTCGCTCTCTAAAACGTTCGCACATTTCTATGTTAAACATCTGCTTAGGTGGCTCTGAGACAGTGTGTTTTGGTGTTGTTCGTGTGCAATCTAGTGCCGCTTCCTCAACGCATGTGTCCCTTCCCTTCACAGCCTACTCGACACCCAGCACCTCCCCCGCAAACCGATTCGTCAGTGTTGGACCACGGGATCCAAGCTTTGTAAATATCCCTCAACAGACTCAGGTGGGCCGCTTTCGACTTCTCTGTTTGCCTGCAGCCTCTTCTTCTCTTCCTCCAGTGTCCTCTAACGTGTCCCCGCGGAGCAGCTGCACTGCCGCTGTCACTTCCCCCACATGGTCTCAGTAACTACAGTGAAATGTCACTTGCAGTTTGTTTGTCTGTTGTGTTGGTTTTCTTTTTGGTTTTTTTTGTTTTTTGGGCTTGTGTGGTAATAACGCTGCTTTTGTAACTGGAAGGACCTCTCTCTGCTTTCTAAGGTGTTGGCTCCCAGCACGCAGTTGTTTGCTTTAGGACTGGGGTTTCAAAGGCTTTGGCTCCAACCTGCTCCCCAGGCACTGCATTTAATTGTGTTTAGATTAGATGGCAGGGAGAAATCCTTTCCTGTGCAGGTGGGGAGACCTTGGCACACTCTGCCCAGAGCAGCTGTGGGAGTGTGCATCCCTGCATCCCGGGGAGCGTGCACGGCCAGGCTGGATGGGGCTTGGAGCAACCTGGGGTAGTGGAAGGTGTCCCTGCCCATGAAACAAGATGACCTATACAGTCCCTCCCAACCCAAACCAGTCTGTGATAGGCAAAAGGAGCTCAGAGAGACCCAGCAGGTAACAGTGCCCTGTAGTCCCCCTGCAGACCCGATGGGAGACTGCTCCAGTGACTTCCATGTAAAAAAATACTCAAATTCCTGGTTGGCCATTTGCATGGTGGGCTTTGAGCGAGCAGGAGATTTTGTAATTGCGAGCACATCTGTTTCCTTACACAAAGGGGAAAAAGTCCAGTTGAGGCAGGCCAATAAAGCTGGGTTAGCTGAATTCATGGTCCTGCTATGGTCAAATCAGAAGCTCAAGTAAACATTTGTGTTTCTTTAGGAGAAGGACGAGATTTAAATGTGCTTTTTCCAAGCTGTATCAAATTCCCAGGGTCGATTAAGAAAATAGTTGTTGGCAGTTTTGTTAGCAGCTAATTTGAGCCAGATGTTGAAAAAATTAAGTCTGGGCTTAATATCACGTTATCATGGGCGGGGGGGAAGGTATAAAAAAGTGAGCAGAGTTAGTGCTTTAGGACAACTGTAGTTTATAGTTTGAAGTGATTGCTTGACTACGTTGCAATTCTTTTAAAGGTCAACTGCACGAAATATTTGTGATTTTGTTTTGAGCTGGTTGCAATGACTAAAGAGTAATAATTCAAATAGCTAGCAAACTGGGCATTACTACCCTTAGCTCTTGTAAGTTCTTTCAAATGGTTTATAGGCTTCTGAATAATTAGTGTGCAGATTAATGGCTGTCACATGCCACAGTAGGCGCATGAAGACAGACTCCTCGTTGTGACGGCTTCAGCACCTCCACTGTCACTGAAACACAGGTCACTCATTCCCAAAGATTTTCAGTTTACAGGGCTGCAAGCAGCTGCCTGTGAGCACAACGTGGTTTTTTGCTGTCTGCTCTTTGTGTACAATTTGTTAGGGGCTTTAGTTTATAGCTCTGTGCACAGCACAGGTTAAACTATATCGAATCTCAAACCTTCTCTGCATTAAATAGGGTCACAGAAAGTACAGCAGCAATGCAGAGAGGGGTTTAACCCATCAGATTCTGGGGGGTTTTTTCATGCCTTAACAAAACTCAGCCTGCACCCCACTTTTGCAGCCTTGTTCTTTATTGGGTTCATGTGTGTAATAAGTTTTCATGCACCTTCACATTTAAATCATCTTTCTCCAGTTGTTTTGGAAACAACTGGAATACACAGAAATACGCTGAAATCAGTAAACAGGAATGTTAAGGTGTACTGCTAAAGTCCTTAAGCATTTGGTCTTTTCCTTCATAGCTCAGGAAACCTGAAACTCTTTGGAGAATGCTACTTACCTTTTCCAGAAGACTTGAAAAACTCCTAGTTGGTAAATTGATTATGTAGTAAGACACAACAGTATTAAGTCTCCAAAAATATTTAAAACTTAGGCTTGCATCCTGCAGCCTAAGTTTCCCAGAGAAGTTTGTTGACTGTAAACTTTTATCCTCCTTATTTATGACTTAAATCATTTTAAAGTGCTCTAGCGTTACTTTAAGTGCTCCTCTGTAATGCAGTGTAGTGAATAACAATGCTGTACAGTGAAAAACAATACTCAAGCACAGCTTTCAATTAAAGTCTAACATGCTGCAGTGGGCAAGGAGACTGACTTCCAGTCTCTGACTCCAGCTGCATCTCCCTGCTTCTATACATCATTACACCACCACAACCCACTTGATACTAAATATATAATTTATCAGCAAACTCACTACTTATTCATGAAAGAACTCTGAAGTTGACTGTGCTTGGAGTCAGAGAAGTGAGGTAAAAGTGCAAACTGCAATGATTTGGAATTTATGTAGCATTCCTCTAAACAAAGACAGGCTTTTGTGCTCTTTTTGCAGGGCATTAGTGCATAGGAGGAACACTTAGGATATTTTCAAAATGAAAATGTAAAAGCACATAGGACTGTGTTATTAAAAACAGCTGGGGTGGCTCCTTTCCATCAGGATCTTTAGAGTACTTTCAGAGTCAGGCTAAGATAGAGGTCCTGAGGACCACTAACTGCCAGGGACACAGCTCCCTGAGACAAGAGAAAGCAGGGAACACTGAGCTTCTGGAAGTCAAGCTTAAATATAAGGGTCAAGCAACTCTTTACTGCTGCAACAACAAAATAAAAATGAAAGCTGTATCTAAATATTTGCTTTTTGAAAACTATGGTCCAGCTACCACCCATATGGAAATATTTTGGTCAGATTTTTGGTGACTCTGATGTTCTCTTCCAATTGGTGAAACATTGACTACAGGCACTTCTTACACATCATCATCATCATCATCATTAGTCTTCAAATGCTGCAGAAGAGAGTCTGTGCACAGAGATGTGGCAGCTCCACAGAGCAGAAGTCACAGTTTCCATACATGGGCACTGACAGAACATTGGAATAAAATCCCAGGCAAATGTACAACAGCATGGCTGGGCCGGGGCAAGGGTCATTCTGTCCTGGGCTGTTTCTAAACAACCAAACCCATTACATGCCTTTCTTAACCAGTATTAAAAAAATTACCAGTAAACATTTCCATTAGCACTATGTTCTGATTTATGTCATGTTGTGTCAAATATAACCCCTTAAAGGAATTTTATAGAATTTATGGAATATTTATTAAAAAGCCATCTTCCTGTGTCAACAGAGGTTGTAACAGGACAACCACTCCATCACAGAAGAGACCAGGAAATAAACTGCTTTAAGTCAGTAGTTCTGATTCGGTAACAAAAGCCCCCAAAGCGAGGCTTTGCCTGGTTTTAGCAGTTCCCAAACTTTTCAGCTGGTTTGGTTTTCCATCCACTGCTTACACCATCCATCACTCTGCCACTCCACTCCCTGCACAATTGTCCTGTCTGGGGGGTTATTTGAATCTAAATTTCTGTTTGAGCTATTAGAAGCGACACTTGACTTGGCATCCCCTGTATATGTTGACAAAAAGGCACAGGTGTTGTAACCTTTGCTTGATAAATCATTTACTTTTGCTACTTGACTCGCAAGCAATATGGGGGCATCAGCTTTTTAACTGCCTTTTCCATATGCAAATTAGAAATACAGGATGCCTGGGGTACAGGGGCTCTGGTTTCAAAAGCAAGTTGGTCTGGATAGCTCATGACTAAGTAATAGATACGTCTCTCATATTGCCAAGGACTTGTAATAAGGAGAGTGGTAGAGAGATGGGAAAGTACCATCACAATTATCAGGGACGAGCCTCTCTGCAGCACCAAGGTGAATAAAGGGGTCTGAATTTAGAGGTGGTTTTTTTCCTAAAATTAATAGTGAAACACAGGCTGTGGGCTGGGAGTGCATGCAGCTGGGAATGCTAAACCAGCAGCCTGTGACCAGGGTTTGCCACTCGCCACTCCAAATGCTGTGTGCTGCTCTCTAATGCCCTGGCTTTGCTCTAGGGTACGAAATTCCTTTAGGGATCAGCGGGCTGTACTCAGCGTGCTGCAGCTCCACTTCACACTAAACATTGTTTACTGGGCTGAGTCCTGTTTGCCACCTACTTAGCCTGCATCTTCCTGGAAATTGTACTTGGGGTGCTAAAAACAGCTCCTGAGAAACACATGCCTGCTGCATCTAATCGCTCCTACCTGCCAGTGGCCCATGTGCCCTGCACAGGGCGGTTATGAGGATGCAGGGAACAAAAGCTGCCTCCCACTGCAGGCACCCAGGCAGAGAATCAGCCACTTTACCCTGTGAGGAAGTGAATCTTATAGCCCTGACCAGCTGTTTCAGGAAAAATCCCTCTCTAATGTAAACATGCTTTATATCAGATCCATCCCAGGTAGTTTCTAAAACTTAGTTAAGCACAAACCCAAATATTTACTCCCTTGCCTTTCTGTAGTAAAAGATAAAACTTATTTCTAGAAGAACAGAAGTAGAAGCTCTTCCTGGTTCTGCCTTTGCACAATCCCAAAGCATAGTCAGATCCTGGCTAATAAGCAAAGGTCTTGTGTTTTCACACTTTCCCTAGTGGGCCCCTAGAGCCACCCAGCTACAAGAGAGCTCTAGATAGAGTTCATCCTTTATAGCACAAAGCAACTGAAACAAAAGGCCTGTAACCTGCCTAGAACACTGAAACAAAGTTTAAGAAAAACCCCAGAAGTCAAACAAGCTTATCTAGGCAGCAAAATAACAGGTATGAAAACCAGCAAGCTCAGCAGAACAGCCTTATAAAGACCAGGTACAAAAATGCACCCTGTGAAATACATCTTTAAAAGAGCAATAGTAACTTAGGGGGGAAATCACTGAAGTTTAGCAAAGTGTTTATAGTACAAGGAAATTGCTAACTCCTTTAGATCTGCTCCTGCTCTCTGCCTTTCCCAAATTAGACAGTGGTGTCTTTGTAGCTTTCTCCTTTTGGGCTTTTATTTATCTCTAAAAAAACCGCCGTATGCCTCAGGTGCATACACAAACCTAATTGTACAATTACTTTCTTTCCCAGAGACAAGGCAAAGCTTGTTTTGCGTCCCCACAAGCCTTTTAGAGAGCCAACTGCAACCCTCAATTTTTCGCTGGCAGCACTTTAAAACAAAGGGCACGAGAAAAAAAATGATCTGGATGCTGTGTCCTGTAGGATAGCAGATGTGAGCTCTGTCAGACCAGGGGGGAGGCAAATTCCAGAGTCGAGGGTCCTTCTGTGAGAACAGCCAGGCACTGCTGCCCAGACACTGGAATCCGAGGAGTGTGCTGCAGGTGATGCCCCTCTCCAGGCTAGAGGCAGGGAGGCAGGGAAGCAGCCCTGTAGGTGGCAGGGCCCAAAAGTGTATGGGATCCATAGATCAAAGTCAGCACCTTGACTGGGAAGCTGATGCAGCTCCTCCAGCGCTTCGCTCCCGCAGCCGAAACCACGGAGCTGCTCTGTGCCCAGGTTCCATTGCCACCCTATGGAAGAAAGAAACCAGTGCACACATTTTCCTGTGGACAAATCAAACATGTGCCTGGCTTCACGGGGATTTTCCATCCCTGCAGCTCACTGCCACTGTGCCGTGCCCTTTGCCCCCTCCAAAGGGGACACCGAGCCCCGCGCAGCTCGTGGCCGTGTGCTTTATTAATGAGCACCACGGGCTGCCTGGCCTTGCTGCCTCCACACCCTGCTGCCTTTCTCCCGTTTCCCAGAGCCCAGGAATGGCACTGGTCAGACAGGCAGGACCTGCTGGCCCTGGGGAGGCAGGGGTAGGGCAGGGGTTTGTGGCACTGTGCTGACAGCTGAGCCACCGCCTCGCTCTGCACACGGGACAGGGCAGGGACACCTCGAGGGGTGTGTGGGGGACATGGCAGAGAACATGAGAGGCTGCAGGAACAACACCAGGCCTTTTATTTTGGGGGTTCTGAGCAGAACTATTTATAAGCCAGGTCAGAGCTACTTGTTGCTCAGAGGGCTGTCCCTCCTCAGGATCAGAATACTCATCCTCGAGGCTGGACACACTGCTTGTGTCTGAGTGTGAATGGAGATGAAGAACACTAATTTAGAAGCATTTGTTTGACTCAGCCCCCTAAGAATTCCATATCCCATACAGTAACCTCCCTAAGCTAGTTCATGTGTCTAATTTCAGCTGCAAAGAACTTTTAGGCAGAGACTTGAACGTTCCTTTTCTTTCTCTTGGCCTGTCCAGCAAATGTAGTGGGAGGTTCAGAACACCATTTTCATTAAGGAATAACATCTCTAGTGTTTAAAGAAGAGGAATTTGCATTGATCAGATATAAAAACACCGTTTTGGGGTGTGAGACTGCTGCTTTCTAGAGCTGCTGAAGTTAGAGGGATCACTCTGCTCCCAAACCTAGCAGGGATCTGTGGACTTTCCTGTATTGGCAAAGGGAAGCGAGGGCTGCTCTCCTCCAACACCTGGAGGCCTGAACCCTCTTAAGATCACTCAAAGTTTTGATCTCTGGCCAAAAAGTGCTTTGCTGTTGAACCAGTGGCATCAGGCTACTGACACATGACCTGAATGATGGTGCTGTGTTTCCTGTTCCACCCAGGACGTAGCAATACTGTCCTGAACTTGAGGGTGGCCTGGAGATGGTTCTGAAAATGTAGAGTTTCAGAGAGAATGTGAGTAGGAAATGCAGTGCCAGCCTCTATCAAGCAAAGGTCACAAAGGTGACCACAAATGAAGGTCACTCCCCTTCCCTCCTGTTCAACTCAGGGCACAGAGGCCATTTAACTTGCACAGAGCAGGACTATGGAACTCCACTCTCAGGTCAGTTCTTAAAAAGAGCTGAGAACAGCACACCTCAAAAAGAAAGCACATATTGCACTGTAAAGGTAAAGATTCACAGAAAACTTCCCAGTACCATCATCTGGCTGCATCTTCAAAGTGGGCTGGAGCCAAATCAGTCCCAAAATGCCTGGGTTAGTCCTCAGCAGGAGAGGTCCTTGTTCCTGGGCTTTTTCTTCCTCCTCCTCTTCCTCCTCCTCCTCCTCCTTGTAGGCTCTGGTGAACAGTTCAGACTCTTTTTTGGAAACCAGCACTCAACATCCTATTTCCAGTAGATTTAGCATAGAATTATTTACAATGGACATAGACGAATTTCTCAAACTAAGCAATTAAACTTACTGAGTTTTCCCCCTCCTCACAATAACCAGGAAGCCTGTGCATAAGGCTGCCTTTCTGTGGGTTTTATGGCCATTACTTACTCCACAGTGGGGGAGAAGAAAGGGAAGAAGTAAGTGTGGGCCTGGTGGGAAGAGCTGGCAAATGCAGAAATATGATGAATGAGCTGGAGAGATTTAATTTCTTACTAAATTCTCTACAAGCTGTGTAACCTTTCTTTAGCTAAACAATTACTCTAAAAGGCAATGATTTTCTGTGTTTTCATTGAAAAGTCTTCATAATAACAATGGCCTATGTTCTCCTTCTTGAAGAACTTCTGCCAAAAAACAGTTTTCTTTTTTCCATTCAGCAGGAAGCTTTCTTTTATTTTTATTTTTTCAATCTCATATTCCCCGCTAACATGGATTTTACAAGGCCTTCCACTTACTGCATGGGGCTGGGAAGAAGCTTCCCCTCAGGCCAAATCATTTTGGTCCATCTCCTTTGGAGGGATTCTTGCAGCTTCCTCCCAAGAGGACTGCAACCACTGTCAGAGACATAATACCAGACCCAGGTGGCCATTTAAGCTGACAAAATGTGACATTCCCTGTGTTCACAGGTCAGGGTGCATGGGAGGGGACTCCCAGATTTGCTTTTCAGCGGACAGGCAGCAGTTCTTGCTGTGTTGTGGTGGGTGCAGTTGAAGGGAGCGTGACTTTGGAGCGGTGGGGGAGAAACACATCAGGTGTTTAAATTCATGGCTGCCAACACGAGTAAATGAGATGAGCTGGTCCTACCTGAGCCACAGGGTCCAGTTTAGGGGCTGATCCCTGCTGAACCACGGGGTCCTGTGGCCGACTGGAGTCTTGGAAGGGCTTTGAGGGTGCAGCATGGGCAGAGCACTGCTCACATCCCGACATTCACACACACAAACCAGACCAGTCTAGGGCAGGGTTAGAGTTCTGTGCCTCTTGCTGCTGTTGGCTGCCTTGGCCGATTTCCTGGCCACCACTGCCCGCCCCAGCCTCCATGGCAGATAATGCTGTATTGGATTAGTCTGCTTGCTGCTGCATCAGGTCCACGATCAATTTATTGACTCTGTCAGAGTGGCTAGTACAGTAATTGTTACAAGAGCAGAATAGAAAGCAAGAATGTGTCCACATAAAATATAAAAATGACGTTTTGTTCGTTCTTTCCTCTTTGGCCCTATAGATCTTTATGTGTTTACACAGTGGAGAGCACTTTACTTAAGTTAATCAGCTCCTTCTACATTATTAATTGCGACAGTTAGGGCGCTACGTGGCGGCAAACGTATTATTGAGAGTATTGATCTCACGCTGACGGTGTGGACCTGGGTAGGTTTTGTATTCCTTCCCTTCTTTTGCAACTGCTTGAGGGCACTATCAAATCCCGTTTCTCTGACTGACAATACACCGTCGATACCATCGATCCCAGAGAGGGGCAGGAGGCTGCACATCAGAAAGAAAGGAGTGCACAGAGAGCCAGGCTTGGGAAGGGGCTGTTGGAAGTTGGTAATCACAATAATTACATGCCTGGCCTGATTTCTCTATTTTGTAAAGAGTAATAATTTAGAGCTGAAGTTTCCCAGGTGCTGAAGATTTGCAGAGGTGGCACGATGAGACCTTTTAAAATGTGTGCAGGATGTATACCCTAAAAAAAAAAAGCCATACTGACTTTTTACAAGGGTTTTGGAAGTGCCTTTGAAAGACATTTCATGAAAGTTCAGCCTTCGCAGCTGATACCTATATGAGCTCCATAAATTCCACCCAGCCTGACAAACTCCAGTAGGTGTCACATGTGACCTGGATGGAAAAGGTCAGCAGCTGAATTTATGGCTTTTGCATTTACTGGAACATTAAGATTTTTTGCCAACTGCCATATATACTTTCTAACAATTCTGCAATCAGAGGATTAGGACCACAATCTACAATGAAGGTCAAAAATTAAAGGCCACAGTTCCTACATCCTTCCCAATGGATAGGCATTAAGCTACCTCTGTTCTAAGCTTAATGGCATTCACACAGAGGTCAAGGAATGAATAAGCTCCAGAGGTGAACACTTTGCAAAATAGACTGTCCTGCATTGAAATTAACACTAAATTCCACAAGAAGGGACCAAAAGAAGCCTTTTCCTAACAGAGAAGGACTCCCCAGTTTGCAGCAGATTCCACGTTCCCAAGCATCACCTCCCTAGTGCTGGACTGTCCTAAAGAAGTGTAATTAACATAGAGGGGGAGGACTGGGGTTTCAAAAGAAACACAGCAAAATTACCTCAATTTTGGTAAAACCTGTTTATAGTTTAGATTTGACAAAGGTGTCTGTTCTTAGTAAGGATTACTAACAGCATGGGAAGTTGCAGCTTTCAAATTTTACCTGGTTTAATTTAGAACAGCAAAGCATGTCTCATTTTAGACTTTTGCTTTGATAGCATTTTCTGCTTGAACAGAGGTAGGATTGGAAAAGTTTAATTTAAAACCAGGATTTCAAAAAAAAAATGATCTAATAAAAACCGAGAGGCTAAACTTAAAAATACCTCCTAGGTTTCCTTTTAGTTGCTTTAGTTGTTAATATTCAATTTTGAAAACAGTACTGACACTATAATCATAATATTCTCAGGCATATTCACTTGTGTGACCCAACTGTTACATCATCTACACAAACACTGGTTATTACACATGAAGAGATGCAGCTGAATACACTGCAGAAGCCAGTGAAATGTAATTTTAATTATGAGATATGAGTAACCAAAGTCACAACCAACACAATGCAGCCACCTCTGAGGCTGAACACAATAATTTAGGAAGGAATTGTTCCCTGTGAGGGAGGGGAGGTCCTGGCACGGATTTCACAAAGAAGCTGTGGCTGCCCCTGGATCCCTGGCAGTGTCCAAGGCCAGGTTGGACAGGGCTTGGAGCAACCTGGGATAGTGGAAGGTGTCTCTGCCCATGGCAGGGGATGGAATGAGATGAGCTTTAAGGTTTCTTCCACCCAAAACCATTCTAGGAGTCTATGAATCTCTGCACTGCCTGGAGCAGCTTTTTACAACCTTAAGTATCCTTTTGTGCTTTTGCTATAACTACATCTTTTTAAAATATGACAACAGAAAAGGTATATTTTTTTAAAGAAAAAGAAAGGGATAAACTGAGATATGACATTTGCATGTGGGATTGGGTTTTTTCATCTCTGCATGTGCTAAACAATGAGATTTGAGATTTTGGAAGAACACTTTGACACATTATATTCCTTGTTTGGCTATTCTCTGGTTTGTTGGGGTTTTTTTAAGGACTTTCTTGTAGTCCTTTGGGTTAAAGATCATGTCTGAGAATCTGTGGTATGGGACCCAGCTGTACATTCATTGAAGCTGATGAGAGGAGGAGATGGAAGATTTGTTATTGGCAGGAGTTTGTTTTAGAAATACAATAACATTTTTGTTTAATTATGCTTGTCTTTTGCTTATAACTATGCACAGTAGAGTAAATCTTGTGTTTTTCAGATAAGATAAAGGTTAAAATTCACATTTTCTTTATGGGGAGGGTTTGCAGTGCAGTCTTCATGTATTTGTGGAATTTTTATTTTGTGGCTACAGGTATTAACTCTCAGCGACTCTAAAGCTATTTTCCTTGATGTAGAGATGGGTTTAGGTTTGGGATTTTCCTAAATTACTGGTCTTGTTGGCTAAATCTGAAAGTTTAGGCCAGGTTGGATGGGGCTTGTAGCAACCTGGTCCCATGGAAGGTGTCCCTGCCCATGGCAGGGGGTTTGGAAGATCATCTGATCTTTAAGGTCCTTTCCAGCTCAAACCATTCTGTGATTCCATGATTTGCCAGCAAGGGAGGCTCCACAGGCTCTTTATAAACACTCTTCCTACAAGAACCCAGGGCAGAATTTGTCCCAGTAGTGGTAACTGCTTTATCAGTGCTGTTGATGTTGAGTCTGAACAGAACTCAAATTCTTCTCCTGGAAGCTCTTTGGGAACATGATGAGTAAAAGTAGTAACATTTAGGGGAAAAAAAAAAAAGGGGGAAAGAAAGCTGGAGGAGAGTTGTAGTTCTCCATACAATGGAGCAGCTTACTTAGGGAGTACAAAGAGCTACTTCTACACAGGCTATTTTCAGGGAAAAGCCTCACATTCAGTGACTCACAAAAGCGAAGAGGCACCTTTTGATTTTAAGTTCAAGGTTTACATTAGTAATTTTGTCTGTTTTCTCTGTTAGTATTAATTAAATTGAGATAGTTTAATTAGCATTACTAAATTTGATCATTAGTAGTAATTCATTCTGCCTGCCATACTGCACAAATATGATGAAGCAGAAATAACTAAATTGTTTAATTTCGTCTCATTTAATGACTTTACACTCCACCAGGACTTTCATTGGCATCTCACAGTATGTGTGAAAATTGCTCCAAGCTAGGCCAAGACCCAACTCCCTTTAGCCAACCATGTCTAATACGTCCCTCCTCATCCAAAGGCGGATCACGTGCCATAAAGCCTTTCCCCATTTCTCCAACGGAGAGCTGGCAACCTCTGGAGCCTGGGGTGGTCTTTCCCTGCCCCTGGAGCATCCTGACCCCAATGGCCCCGATAGGTCTTTACAGGACTCATCCCTGGTTGGGGTTCCCCACAGTGTGAGAGAAGACCCATCATGGGTCCCCACAGAAGAAGTCCCTTCATGGGGGGGGAAAAGGCTGAAAACTGCCACAAGCATGATGCATGACCTTCCATTTTCCTTAGAGCAGTTTAGCAAGGTACAAAGGGTCAGGAAAAATGCAGATGCCAGAAGTTCCCACGTTCAGGAGAAGTTTTTTGTTCAGCTTGTTGCCCTCAGCTTACTTTTTTTGAGAGGAGTTTTGGGAAGGGGGGATTTCCTGACGAATTGAGTCATTATTCCCCCAGCTCACTGTCTTCTGTAATTTTCAGGTCAAAAGTGCCAGAGTTGTCTCTGTGCTCCTATTTCTGTCCGTGTTAATTTGGAGATCGGTTTTTATGTCCTTGCCCAGTAACACCTAGGACTTGCCAAAACCCCAATTCCTCTTCCTTTTTTGCGGTCTCCAAATCCAATCTTTCTCTGCTCACTTCTCAAAATATGCTGTTGTCTTGGCCCACTCATCCCAGGGTCCGAAGCTATCCCTCTGCCTGGAGTGTGCCCTGCCAGCCCCACCGCTCCCCCTGCCCACAGCCCAGTTTCTCACCTGCCCCTCACGGTTCCCCACCAACCTGTCCCCCCTGGTTTTTGCCCTGCTTTGACCACGCTGGGCACACTTTGCTCTCCCCATGGAGCCACAGGGCTGCTTGTTTGTCCACTTCACCCACAGGGAGAGCACAGGCAGGGAACTGACTGTTGGGAGGGATTTTGGAAGGAGTGCTCATTCTCCTGTCCAGCCTAGGTTATTCTCTCCCCTCACTTTCCTCTGTGTGCTCTGAAGTACTCTCAGGGCAGTCAAAAAAAAGCAGCTGAACTACCTTTGGTAGTTGTAGATCAACTGCCTTTTGATCCATGATGGGTCTTCTCCTGTTACACCACGGGGAGCCCCTGGACAGGGATGTGGAGGTGGATGGGTCCCCTACAGCTCCACTGAGGCTGTCAGAGCCAGGATAATACAGGAGCTTCAACCTCTGAAGGCTGGAGTGGCCCTTCCCTCCTCCCTGCTCTCCAGTGGAGAAATGGGGGGGGGGAAAAGGCTGAAAACTGCCTTTTGTACCCCAAAGTGCAGCGCAAAGAGCCAGAGCCTCTGCAGCAGCTTGCTGGCAGAGCCATCCATCCCGGTGGGACCCCTCGGCCCCCGGGCCCCTCACGTAGCACGGGACGGGGCAGGAGAGTGCCGGGGCAAACCCCTGGGTGTGTGTGTACGTGTGTGTCTGTGCGTGTGTGCTCGGGCTGTCTCGCTGCGAGCCGAGCCTGGGAGGCCCAGGCTGGGGGTTGATTTTCTTTGGATGACTTTCCCCGATTGTCTAAAGCAATAAAAGTAAAGAAACTTTGGGGGGAGAAAAACGGTGGTTGAGGGGAGATTATTTTTGCAGTCCT
>VZTJ01005975.1:249619-286700 GCA_013397795.1 Orthonyx spaldingii
TTTTTTTTTTTTTTTTTTTTTTCCTTTTCCTAGAGGGCAGGACATGGTGTTTGAGACCAGAAATCCGTGCCTGGTAAGATTTTCGTCTCGAAAAGCTACCCTAAGAATTCAGAGAGCTTGCTCTGAAGAACAGTTCAAATTGAAGGGACAGTCCTTTAAACCCATAAACAAGACCGAGCTCATGTTGCGAGAGATTTCTTAATGGGCAGCGGTGAACCAGGTACCCATGCTTGACCCTTCTTCACACCAGACTTCCTCATATAGAAAGAAAAAAACCCTTTAAAAAAAAAAAAAAGAAAAAATGAAAAAAAAAACCTCATGTGGTTGTTTAGTTTCATGCACAGTTGCAATATTTTTCTTCAAACAAACTCTGTACAAACTTTGGGCCCGATTCATAAAAGCTCCTTTGCTATTAACACGGGAGGCTGGTGGGCTTTTCTCCTCCAAATTGAGGGTGGGCTTCCCCCCGGCGAGCCCTGCTGGCCCTGCTCTCCCTCCCCTTCCCCCCTCTGCCCCCTTCCCCTCTCCGCCTCCCCTAGCCCCGCGGAGACCAGGCCGTGGTGGGAAGGGGCCGCGGAGGAGGCAAGGCAGCGCAGGACCATGCTCCGAACCCCAAAGGTGCAGGTTGGCAGGAGGAAAAGGGGGAGGACGGTGCCGGGGGCTCGGGACACGGCGACTCGATCACAAAAGAGATCTTGTCCAGAACAAAACGTGCTCGATCGCTACCTCTGAGCTCTAGAGAAACCCTCCGTCGGGGCGAGTGCTCGCCCGCAATGTGAACTTTTGTACTTTGGACGCTTTTTTTTAGGGAAGACTATTTTCCACTTAGTTAATCTTCTATGCTCGAGCATGAACAAAAACAAATGTGTTGGGTGAAATCCCCCCCCTTTTATCTGCATCCACAAATTAATATGAGGGGAGAAAACAAAAAGAAGATGAGTTTTTAGACGGAGCATGGTAGGGTGAGAGCGCCCGGCTCGGCATCCGCCACTGACGCTGCTCGTCCTTGTTGCCGGAGCCCCACGCCTGGCCACAACTGCTGCCTTGGGGACAGGGCCATGAAATTCTTGGGAAATACAATCAAGGAGAAATCTCCATTTTGGCCAGCTGTGCGGGTTCTCCTGAACTCTGCCCCAGCCCAGCCCAGTCCCTCAGCGGCGGGTTAAGATTCGAGGCGCTAAAATTTCCACCAGCCGTGTGAAAGATCTGCTGCAAATTCACTTGACACCCGTGTTAATACCATGTCGTGTTCATTTTTTTTTATGAGTCAGGCCCCTCGTGCCTCTAGTATACTTGTATTGACTCTCATAGTTACCATTTTAGTTTTACTGTGTTCTGTGAAAAAAATTGTAATTGGTTGAGAATCACTGTGGGCATCCATTCTTATTCAACTAAGTCTCCGCAGGTTTTTTGAGCTGGTGTGGATTAGTTTAACTCTTGTATTCAACCATTAGTGCTACCACCTTCTCACATTACAATACAATTACTGGAAGCAAGTACTGCATTTCCTATGCAACAAAAAAGGAAAATAAAAAATTGCTAATGCTAACAGGCCGTGTTGTTATTTACTCCCAGCCGGGCACGGGGTGGGGTTGCGGCTGTAGGACTGTGGGCATCGCCGGCTGCCGCGGGCATCGACCTCTCCTGGTCCCAGCCCTTCAGCCTGGGCAGACTCCCAGGCAGCAGCTTCATCCCAAATCATGGGGATATTTGGTTAAATCAAGTCACTCTTGTCCCATTGGCCACTCTTCCCCGTGTTTTTTGTGTCCTGCCACACAAAATCGTTCCTCGCAAGATTTCGAATTAATCCTCGGCGAATCTCTGCAGATTAACCATCCAAATTAAAGGCATGAAGCACACCTAGGGAAGATCCAGCAGATGAATAAATGCTGCAAATGTTACAATACCTCTTTAAATGTAGCTAAATTATAATTATATTACCACATTTCTGAGGAGCCCCAGTACAGCCATGGTTGTTGGGATTGACCTTGGAGCTGCCGGCAGAGCTGCCCCTCTCTGCAAGGCTCTGGAGGCAGAAATAGGCAAAAATTAGGCTCTTTTACAAATGCTAAAGTTTCCTTCTAAGTTTTTCACCCTGCAACACCTTTTGCTTAAAAGATGCATGCAGAATTCAGTATTTGCAGAAAGGTTTTTTTGCATTTAAGCCATTCTGGCTGTTTTCTACATAAAACTGGACACTGAGGCTAATGGAGGATGAGGGCTGCTGCAGCTCTGTCACTGCCCTCGGGGACAGGAGACAGGGACCACCGTGACCCCCAGCCTTTCCCCAGGCAGCACCAGCTGCAAAACCAGCTCTTCCATTTTATTTGGGGGGAAATGAGTGTTTTGTAACAAATAGCTGCCTGACACTCATAAACCGCTGGTATTTCCTTTCTCACACCTCCACAGAGTTTTGGTTTTGGCTACAAGGCTGGGGTGAAAGGGTCAGGCTGGGCACAGCTCTAATGTCACCGTCCCCAGGGGGGACCCTGTCTGTGCCCCTTGCTGTGTCCTGGTCGCTGCCTCCGATGTGGGCCGTGCTGGCACCGATGCACGGTGTGGCAGCTGAGGACAGGTTGGAGCCTGTTCAATTTGGCTTTTTTTCTCATAAAGGAGACCAGACAGTAAGGAAAAGCCAAATCTGTCCTCAAAGAAAACACAGAACCCCAGACGGGGGCTTGCCAACAGCATTGGCCCCTTTCACCCCCACAAGCTCTGGGAGGAGGAAGGGAGGAACAGGGGGGGTGAGAGTGCTGAGCCTGTGCTTGCTGTCCCAGTTGGGCAAAAAACAGCCCAAATGGTGGTGGTGGTGGTGCCCTGTTGGCTTGGAAGAGAGCCCAGGTTTGGGCCAGCCTGTCCCATGGGGCTGCCAGAGCTGGATGCTGCCTCCCAGCACTGGCTGTGAGCATGGGGGATACACCAGGATGGGAGGGAGGGACAGGGACCCACTCATGAACATCACTGCACGAATACACAGAGAAAAATTAAAGCCTGCTTTAAAAAAGTGCAATGACAGTACAAAGGGAGGTGTCGCCCATCAGCTCCAACTGCTCCCCACTGCTGCCCATTTCCCGTTCTTGTTCATGCCCCCCTAAAAAACCATTCACTGTTATTATTTATACCCTTCATTATTGAGGGTGCTGGCTGAGGCTGCCCTGGGTTTGGTGGAGGAAGCAGGAGGGGTGGAAGATGTGACCCTGTCCCATATGGGTGATGGCTGTGCTGGGAGCAGAGCAACCACCGTCCGGCGCTGAGGCACCACCTTCTGCTTTCTCCCTCCTCTCCTTGCACGTTTTCTTTCCCTCCAGCTTTCTGGCTTTCTCTTTCTTCCTGTGGGAGAAAAGGTCTCCATCAGCATCTAAGGAAATAAATCCCATTTATTATTTATGGCTATCAAAATGTGTCAGCCTGGCTCAGGACGTAGGAGGAATACGCAATAGCCCCTCACAGAAATCAAAAACTTCGGGTGGAAAAGGCACAGGGTGGCGTTTTTAGGCAGGGAAATGCAGGTGCTTAGCCCTGCTCAGAGGGAGATCTGGCTACTTAACCTCTCCCTTAAATGCAAACATTCCTGTTGATGCAACTGGAACAGGACTCACCAAGGCGATGGGTCCATCCGACATCTGCTGAAGACCAGCCAAGACTGGAAATATTTATTGGTTCAGTGCTTGAGCAACGCTGTATTAATTGCAGCTGATGTTTTGATGGGCAGTTAGCACACAGGTACTGATGAAAATGGCACCACTTCATCTCAAAATTAGCAGCTTGGCCATTCAGCAACAGGAGCTGATAAATTATGGCAATAAATTTGCCACGGAGATTTATGCCACCATAACTTGGGCCCACAGGCAGAGTCCAGTGGGGTCAGGGACCACGGTCAACACCCTGCATTCCTCACCCATACATAGCTCCATGGGGATTTTCAAACACTCCCAGAAATTTGGATCCAGGAGTTTTGTAACCTCTCAGGTCAGTTTTGGTGGTCCTATAAAGTAATTGAAGCTCAGGGGACCAAGGGACCTTCCAAGCCACAGGCAGCTCGAGGCATGGCCAAGTCTCCAGCAGCACGTGGGGTGCTCTGAGCCACCTCCTCTTCCTCTGGATTGACGGAAACAGAGCCAAGCTCTTTTCCACATTGGTGTTGTTTTTATGGAGGCCATTGGCAAGGAGGGGAGCCACTTGATAAACCATGCAGTCATCCCCACTTTCCCCAAAACCTTTGAGATACGGAGTCAGGCTGCTGGTGCTGCAAACTGGAAATATGTCATTTGATTATTAATAGTAATATTGATATTATTGTCATCATCATCATCCTCTCACTTCCAATGCTGCACTCAGCATGTCCTTATTTATTTATTTATTTATTTATTTATTTATTTTTGTCCCACTCTACCCTCCCATGAGGCAAAGCAGCCCCAAAGCCACCTCTTTTTCCAGTTATTTTTTTAAAGTTTTTTACAGTATTTGCTCCAGGAGGGACACAATGTGTGGGCAGGGGCTGCAGCCCACCCTGTGCCACCGAAATATTCATCTGTGGAGGATGAACAGCAGCTCCCTGCCTTGGGCGGCGAAGAAATTGGAAAATATTCCTATAAATGTGATTCATAGGACACAGCACCTGCCTGCACACTGCATTATCCAAACCCATTAGGGTGAGGGAGACGCAGCCAACTATTTTGGGATATGGGGTTTAATTTTCCCCCCCATTGTTCCTTATTTCCCCACAGGAATTTCATATCCCAATGCTATTTTTTTCCTTTCCAACACTCTTCCAAAATTCTTCATGTTGTTATTGAGTGGAAGGGGCCCAACTTTCAGAGAAACTTCAGCTGGATGTTGCATGTATAAATAAATGTGACAAATTTAATAGGGTAGGATAGGTATTTGAATTATTGATTGTTAAATATTTAAGCTGCAAGTCCCCATCCATCAGCGTGTGTGAGAAGGCTTGGGGCAGATTTATGATGCTGGAGTTTTCCTGGTTAGCTGGCACTTGGCATTTCTATTAATTATAGCCCACACATTCAGGTTTTTTTCAGGATTTGTTAGAAGTATTTATAAAAGATGTCCCTATTATACCATTTAAATATTGTTTGTGCAACTGGGACGTGTTTTCTATTGTGGATTAATACCCTGTTTGATTTAGGGGAAAATTAAATTAGAAGGTGCAAGTCTCAGGAGACAAATGCTTTATTTGAGAAGGGTTTCCACCACTAGAAAGCGCAAAGTTTTTCTTTTAGATATCAATATTTTGCTGCGGGTGTTTCCCAGGGCCTGCAGGTGGGTGGAAAGGCTTTAAAATGCCCTTAGCCATGGGGAGTGGGAGAGGAGGCACGTGGTGGGGAGGGGGCAGGATGGAATACATCCTATTTATTAATTTTAAGGGATTTAAGGCCTCCCCCTCTAACTATTTCCCGGGGAAGGATGCGAGCCCTGGGGCAGGAAGGGTCTGTGTGAGGGAGGAAACCGCCCAGGGCTGTCAGGTCAATAACGCGCCTCCGAAAAAAATCCCTCCTGAAGTCTGGAGCTGTGTGATGGATTGTAATTGCTCAAGAAGAGCCATTACGGCCCGTTAGGTCAATACTCTGCATTTCCAAAGTGCTTTAATTAATACATGTTTACATCAGGTACAGCAGGGACTTCTCTGAGCCGTGGTATTAGGCCAAGAAATGCTTCAAACTTTCATAATTTGGAGGGGGGGCGGGCATGAGTTTGGTCTCTTAGTGCTTTATTGCACCATATAAAAAGGCAGCTTGATGTCATGAGCAGCAAGAAAATCTTCATCCAGCAAGAGCAACGCATCCTCTCTCAGTGGGACAGTGGCCAGGGGGTCCCACAGGGCATGGGAGACCCCTGAGACTTCTCCAACTGGCCCACCACTCACCCCTCATCCTTCCACTCCTGCTTGTTCTTTTGGAGTCACAAAAAGTCATCAACAAGATAAATTACTGCTGCTCCAGGGCAATGAGGGATGCTGCCAGTGGGGAAGGCATCTAGGAACTTCAGATTATTTTGGAGAGGGTGAGCCACACCCTCCAAAGCATTTTTAAATCATATTTTCTGTTTTCAAGCCACAAATAACCCGTCCGGCTTGTGGGACCTCAGGGCTCAACCACCTCCCTCTGTTAACCACCTTCCTCCTGGGTGCTGCTGTGATCCTGAACATGCAATTAAATATACGAAGGATATTAATTAAATTAGAATATAATTAAATATGAGATAATTAAATATAAGGAGGACGTGGACCTGCTGGAGCAAATCCAAATGAGGCCACGGAGATGCTCCGAGAGCTGGAGTTCTTCTGCTGTGGAGCCAGGCTGGGAGAGCTGGGGGTGCTCATCTGAAGAGGAGAAGGCTTCAGGAAGAACTTAGAGCTCCTTCCAGGGCCTAAGGCGGCTCCAGGAGAGCTGGAGAGGGACTGGGAACAAGGGCTGGAGGGACAGGACACAGGGAATGGCTTCCACTGCCAGAGGGCAGGGATGGATGGGAGATTGGGAAATAATTGTTCCCGGTGAGGGAGGTGAGGCCCTGGCACAGGGTGCCCAGAGAAGCTGTGGCTGCCCCTGGGTCCCTGGCAGTGCCCAAGGCCAGGTTGGATGGTGCCTGGAGCAACCTGGGACAGTGGAAGGTGTCCCTGCCTACGGCAGAAGGTTGGATTGGATGAGCTTTAACATCCCTTCCAACCCAAGCCTTTCTGAGATTCTTCAGCTGCTCAGAGCTTGGTCTGGTGTTGGAGTCATCGTGACATCACTTTCACTCAGGGACACGGATTTACCTGCTGGAGTAATTCCAGGTCTGTGCCTTGATGTGGGAACCAAAGGTGTTCCATCTTTCCTGCCTGTGTTGGGCTGGGAGCTGCCCGGCCTGGAGGGGCCAGTGATCAGCAGGTAACTAAAAATATAAACTCTAAGAGCTCATTGATTTTTTCATTTTATTTTTTTTCCCCCTGCAACCACAAATTAGAACCGGCACTGCTAAAAATCACTGGCCTATCCACAAATTTTAATTAAAACCTAAATAAATCATTTTGGGCGCTGCACTTGCATACAAACAATGCGGGAGATGGCACACTTACAGCGGCCTGTCAGCGGCCGCTGACTAATGAGTCGCTGTGAAAATACAACCCGAAGGGCCGGAATTGAAAGCAGATTCCTCAGCTAACGAAGGGCACATGCGACCCCGCCATGGCCATCGTGGCAGAAGGCACCAAAACCAGTTCTGGGAGCTGTGGGGGAAGGAAAAATTTCGTTAAGGCTGCAGGCCGAGGTTTATTAAATAAAGCACGGCGGGGAAACGTGATAGCGCAGCTGCAGCCTTTGCGCCCAGCGATGGAGTCATGTTTTCCCCTGTCCTTGCAGCAAACAATAACCATATGCTGGATTTGTTACCAAATGTTTATTTTGTTCCTTCATTAGTACACAACGAGGACTTGGAAAAAAGAGGTTTCGTTGCTCCAAGCGCTCGGCAAGAGCTTTTAACCAGGCCCCAGCTGTGCCGTGTGGAACTCGTGGCACTGCCCGACGCTGCTTGCAGCGGGTGCCACTCAAGGTTGTGCTTTGCCATGTGTCACCACATGTCCCTGTTGTAGCCCTGGAACCAGGGATCCCGCCCCTGGAGCAGAGGAGCTGGGATGGATCCGTGAATCACACGGTTCCTCCCGCCCCAGGGCATGGCGCTGTTGGGAGGGCGGCCGAGAAGACCCAAAAAGACTCCTCAACTCTGCTGTCTCTCAAACAAACTCTTCTCCCGTGTTCTACAAGCTCTCCCTGTCTGATGTGACAGGGAACACTGGGGCCAGGGGTTACGGCTCAGCAGAAGAGAATTCCTGGTTGTGCACTGGAGCAGAGGCCTTGGCACATGCTGGTGAAGCCACGAGCTGCTAATGGCCAGCCAGATGGGAATCCCAAGATCCTGGTCAGATGTGGCTCACAAAAAGCCTTGGAAATGAAAGCCAATTTTATGATGGATCTGTTCCCTTTCTAAAAGCAACAGCCTTGGCCCAGCTCTGCTCAGGGCACTCGGACTCACCTGTGGCCGGTCCTCCAAGGAGGAGCCCATGGGACACCACCGGTGCCTTCAGGGATCCTCCCTTCATGGACCCCATTCTCCCTGCAGGGACCATCCCCTTCATGTACAGGTCACGGTGGGAAGGTGTCCTCCCAAGGCCAGCATTCCCCTTCCGACCAGCAAATTTCCACAAATGCTCTGAGTTTGAAACTTAGGTTTGCCTTAACTGTTTGGTGGAGATGTTCCCTGAGGAAATGGGATTGTGCCAAAGTCTGGGATTTTCCCTGCCAAGGGACTGAGAGTCTCCAGGCAAGAGCTGCATCTCCCACACATACACAGAGGTTGGAGCCACAGTTCCTAAACAACACCCAACAAGACAATGCTCCCTGCAGCAGCAAAGCATTTCCAGCAAAGACCAAGGACTTGTTCCCAAAATACCCAAAATGATGTTATTCCCACCAAGAATGATGCTATTACCACCAAGAATGATGCTGTCTCCACCAAGAACGATGCTATTTCCACAAGAATGATGCTATTTCCACAAGAATGATGCTATTTCCACCAAGAACAATGCTAAATCTACCCAAGAAGGATGCTATTTCTTTAGGGGAATGGTGGTAACTCACCCCAAAGCACCCCAAGCAAGGAAATTCCTGGAAATGGGAGCTGGATCACCTCACTTGCCTTTGCTTTTTGGGAGTTTAACCCCCCCTTAAAGCAGCCTTGTGAAAAGAAAGAAAAATGTGGTATGTGTGTGTTGTTCCTGCAATTCAAAACCTGATCCTGACTGAGGAAAAAATTTTTTAAAAAAAAAAATCAAACCTCTCCCAACTGCAGAACACGCTCATGGGAACAAGATGTGGTGCACATGAGGCTGTCCCGGGGAGAAAGTTTGCTAAAAATAACATATGCAGATTATGTACATAAAATGTCATGAAATACCAGCACAGAAACCCGTGTGGTGGCTCAGGCTGTTGCAATTACAGCTGAAATGGGCCAGATGAAGGACACGCAGCACTGGGAGTGTCTGCAGCAGGACCAGGAGTGGGGCCAGCTCCTCTCTCCAGCCATAGCTCAGGGATCACATCTGGCAGAGCCAAAACAGAGTGGGATGGGGCTTGTTGTGATGATTTTCTGGCTAGGGAAGGTCAGAGATAGCCCCTGGGCTGCTCTGAAGCCCTGTACCTGCAAAGGGTCTGCTCTGTGATTCTCCTAAATCCGAGCCAACTCCATTTTGCTTAAATATTTAACAATATTTAATATTTAGTGAAGAAGAGGCAGAAGTGGTGATCTGGGGTCAGGCTGGGCTCGCCATGGGGCAGCAGCAGCACATCCTGATGGCTCTTACATGAGGACAAGTTGCAGAATAAAATCCATATTCCCAAATACATGGAAGTGTGTAGCCTGAGGGAACACTCCCACCTTTCCATAGCTGGGAGCTCCTGGAGCACCGCTGTGTTTCTGCTAACAGGAGTCATTATCTTACCAAAAGGGGAGAGAACAGAGGAGACAAATTAAATAAAAGATGAATATTTCATTAAAATTGGCAGCTAAGGAGAGTTCATCCATTTGGCAATCAATGGAAATGGCCCAACACCACTTCTACCAGCACGGAGAGCTCCAGCAGGACAGCCAAGGGAGGGAATACAATTGCCCCCACCATCCTCTCCCAGAATTCAGGGACTATGGATTCATTGCAGCTGAGCTGTGCATCCCCCCAATACCCCTGCAACCCAGCCCTGCCACCTCGGTAGGTATTAAAATGAGTTATGTAGGTCACCGTGTGAAAACAAACAGTGTGTGGATGCATGCAAATAACAGAGCAGAACTCCCAGAAAATTTATATCGCAGCCAGAGGACTAAGGAGGGAGCGTGGAAAATGTCAGCCACGTTATAATGCCACCCCGAAGGGCTCCAGGGGGTCTGGCAGCCCTCGTTAGTGCCTCGGGGAGCCTTGGGATCCTCCCATCCACCAGCAGAATGAGTTACTGGGATCGTTCCTCTGGCACAGTAATTGGTAGGGATCTGCTTCACCCCGGATGAGGGATGATTTGGGTAAAAAAATCAGCTTTTTTCTGAGGTTTGCTGTCAAAACAGAGGTGTGGCTCAAAGCCACAGTTGGGAATCACAGAATCGTGGAATGGTTTGGGCTGGGAGGGACCTTAAAACCCATCCAGTGCCCCCCCTGCCATGTGCAGGGACACCTTCCACTGCCCCAGGTTGCTCCAAGCCCTGTCCAACCTGGCCTTGAACACTTCCAGGGACCCAGGGGCAGCCACAGCTTCTCTGGGCACCCTGTGCCAGGGCCTGCCCACCCTCAAAGGGAAGAATTTCCAATACCATGTCCAATGTTCCTGGAGAGGATGAACATTTTCCCAGTGAGGCTTTGGAAGAATCACCCTGGATGTGGGGCAGGAAAGCTGACAAGGTCTCCCATTCCGTGTGGCACGGGGAGGAGAGAAAAAGGCTGAAATCCTCCCAGGATGCAGCACTGGGATCATCCCGTGGCAGAGCCTGTTCCACAGGACAAGAGCTGCTGGCTGAAGTGGGATTTGCACCCAATAACTTCGGAAATGCTCAGACAGGGCAGGCAGAGGAGTGACAGGGGTGCCAAATCCTACAGCCTGATGCTATTTGGGAAGCTGCAGTAACCGGGAGTTCCCGTGGGAAAGAACATTTCTCATCATTTCAGCTGTAGAAGCAAGGCTTGTAAATGCACACTCTGGAGTCAGTAGACAAGGAAAATCAGATAAAATGTACTTCTGCACAGGATTTTGAGGTGAGACTCATGACTTTTTAATGGACTGGACTGATTTAACTCCCGTTGTGTCATTGCTGGCTAGTGGAGCTCCAGCTTCTTGCTGTCCAGGCAAACCAAGGATCCTCCCCTGCTGCCACAGGGTGCTCTCCCAGCCAGACTCACATGTTTCAGCCACAGGGAAGGGTACAGGATTCATCTGCACAGGCAAAACCCTACACTGCTCAGCCAAGAATACGTTTGAACTCTTGAGGTCAGCAGTTCAACATCGTGCTGTTTCACCCATCTGAGATACTCCGTTCCCTTCCTAAGTCCTCATCAGGAGATAGACCAGGCACTGACTGATTTGGGGGAATCTCTCCTTGGGTGAGAAAGGACTTTACAGGCAGCCACAGCACTGCACTGGAAGAGGACTGAGGGACATGAGCAATGTGGAAGATCATCCATCTCCAAAAGCAAGTCAGGGGTGATGACAGGTGAGGATGTGAACAGAGCTCGGGGGAACAGCAGTCTAAGTTACCCCTGTGCACTCTCCTTCAAAAACACCACTCTGGGAAAACACTTGGTTGAGGAAACCAGAGGTTTTGGGTGCTGGAGGCACTTGGACTTTCTCTTCTTACATGCACAAAATGATGGTTATCTCCCATCCACTGCACGCACCCAGCTTTGCTCGCTGCCGTCGGCACAACAGCTTTTAAGGAGAGTCTCATCTTTGTTCACCTAGGATTAAGTAATTGGTCAAATTCAATTCAAAGAGAGATCAATTAAAACAGGTTGTGATAGACAGTTGGGTCACCGGCAGCTCCTATAAATCGCGGGTAGAATTTCCTCCTTCGCCATCTACCAGTTTGATGTAGGAAATGGCTCATTTGCAAGCTAAGGGTTTAATTAGGAGAAAAAAGAAGGTCAGCAGAGATCAGATGTGAATTGCAAAGTGCTAAAGAAGTTTACTGCAGCAACGCATTTATTGAGAGCCGTGCTATAGATCTGCTCCCTCTCTGTCCAGAATGCTAATAGCACCCCTTTGAATTTTTCCTATCAACAGAAAATACATCGATAATATCTGGGATGTTCTAAAACTCTTTGGCACATGAGGTTTTTTTTATGATAATCGAGACTCCCTTACCCATCTCGTTAATAGTGGATCCTTCTTTCCAGGTCAGGTTTCCAGAATGTGACACCCTTTGGGTCGCTGTTTCCTCTCCCATCCATCGCAACGTGAGCCTGGCAGAGGGTATTTATTGCTCCTCATCATCAAGGACATAGTCACGATGTAAATTGGGCCAGAAATATCAATATGATGAAAATTCATGGCGTTTCTTCCTCACCTCACTGTACTCTGTGTGGTTTTTATGGATGTGTAAACTGCAGAAATAAAAGAGTTCTGAACAAGCTCTCTTAAAAGCAATGGCAGTGACAGTAATGTGATTACACGAGGTTTTGGCTCAGTGGCGACAGTGCTGAGCTGGCCTAAGGCAGCAGAGCCTAAAGTTAAGCCATGCCATTGATCTCAGCTCCTGGTCCAGGAGAGAGGGGTCCAGGGAGGCTCTGCAGTGGTTTGGTCTCTACAGGCTGGGGGAGGAACAGGCTGTTCCTCTGTGTGTTGTTTCGGACACTGGGATGATCAGACCAGTTCAGGCTCTGCTGCTGCTCCTGCAGAGCAGATGAGAAACACCATCTCTTCATCAGCATCAACAGCTTTAAGCTGGGAGAGGGTTGATTTAAATTGGGAAGGAATTGTTCCCTGTGAGGGTGGGGAGGCCCTGGCACAGGGTGCCCAGAGAAGCTGTGGCTGCCCCTGGGTCCCTGGAAGTGTCCAAGGCCAGGTTAGACAGGGCTTGGAGCAGCCTGGGACAGTGGGAGGTGTCCCTGCCCATGGTAGGCGTGGGACTGGGTGCACTTTATGTTTCCTTTCAACACAAACCAGTCTAGGATTCTATGATTTTGTGGTCTCCTGGAGAACCACGAGTGCTCCCTCCTGCTGTCACTGTTCCCTGTGTCTCTGGGGGTTCCCACTGGAGAGGATTGGCAGCGGTGCTCTGGGTGCAGCAGTGCTGTGACTGCCCTTGGCTGGGGCCTCATCAACAGGCACAGATGCAGCTTCCAGCCTGGTCTGCTCTGCAGCTGAGGCTGGGAAGGACTCAAAGTCCAGAATCACCAGGGGTCCAGGCGTCCCAAACTGCCATCGTGAACACTGTAATTTGGGGCCCCATTAGATGTCACACATGATTAATGGCTCAGCAGAGCGCACGGCAGGACAAACCCTGCAGAGGTCCAGGGACAGCCACCAAGGTGGAGAGAAATCAAAATGGCAGCTGGGCCTGGCTGGGAGGACAAGAGCAATTTTTCCAGTCACTTCCATTTGTTCCAGTATCACTCAGTCCCCCGCCCAGTTTGATGAGAGGCTGCAATTCTGCTTCAAGCAACGCTCTGTGAGAAAAGACAGCTACAGCAGCTCCAACTGCACACTGATGTAATTAAACAGGCAACGTTAATTCCCAGCACCTGAGACTCCAGTCCTGCGTGCAGGGATGATAACACTGATTTCAATCATTTCGGCAAAGCCAGCAGTAGGAACAACAGGCGGAGGACAGAGGAGGCTCCCTGCTCTTCTGGAGGATCAGAAACTCATCACAATTATCAGTCAACACTTCCAGCTGTCTGGTAAAGGCTAAAGCAAACACATCCCAGCTCTGAGGTGGGAGGCAGCAGAGCTGTAATTATTTCAAAGTTTAACTACTGCCCCCATCTCCAGACACAGAAAAGAGGAAAATCCCGATGTGTCCCGCTTCTGCTGAAGGCGTGTGATGCTCCTCGTGCAGCAGTTCAAGTGGCTTCCAGGATGCTTCAGACTCAGGTGTGAGGTGTAGAAAGCATTAAATTAACCATTTCCTACCTTCAGCAGGCAAAAGCTTTGTTTCCTTGGACCAGCCATGTTCCATTAAAATAGCGGCTCCTACGAGCCTCCTGAGAGAAGCAAGAGATTCCCTGGGTTTGCTGAGAGTGTGGGGGAAATCCAGCTGTTCCAACACCCTGGTCATGTTTGACATCATAGAGACATCAGACAGAGGAGATGGCAGACCTCACAGCATCCGTGAATCACTGACTCACATCTCTGTCTGTCCTGGTTTAAAAGCAAGGCCTCCAAAATGTGATCCAGCCAAGGGAGATGTGCGGGGCTTTATCCCGCGGCCTCCTCCGTGACAGGAACAGCTCAGCTCTGAATTTGGGCCGTGGATATGGCTGGATTTATGGAGTATTCATTATTTTAATAGCACTCATTGACTTAGGGTCAAATATCTTTTTCCAGCATTTTTTTTTATTTAAGGAAAGAGCCCGTATGTCACAATCTCATGCCTCATCTAATTGGGTAAGTGTTTCCTTTGTCCTTGAAACCGAAAAGTAGACGGCGTATCCAGGAGCTACAGAATGAAAAAGCATCTGCCTTTGGTATTTGGCAGGCCTCAATTAAAAACCTGCTGCCTGGGCTATCACTTTTTCTTTAATTCTGACCAAAGTGCTTCTGCTTGGATTCAAGCGGATGGTTCTGAAGGTCGAGCTACGGGAATGCAAAAAAACACAAATATTTTGAAATAATAATTAATGTTTCACATATGACGGAGAAGAGGCCCGGATCCAGAAGTCCGGAGTCGTGCTGGAAGCACAGGAAGGGCTCACATGTTCTCTCCCCTTCGAGTGTTTCCGTAAGCTCCTGCTGGAGCAGAGCTCAGGTCCACGCTCAGGACGTGGCTCCCCCCGCTCCCATCTCCACAAATCCAGAGCTCGATATGCACAGAACACTTCCATCTTTAAAAAATAATTGAAAAGGTGCACTCTGAAGTTCACTGGATCGATCCCACTGAATTTATTTAGAAGACACTTCATTGTGTCAAAGATTTAATGGCGAGGTTACGATGCCCAGCCTTCAGAATGTCAATGCGCTGCAGCGGGAGCGTTGCAGGGAATGCTAAAACCCTCGGCAGTGCATGCCCGAGCAAAACTGCCAGATTTGTGAAATATGAAAATTATTACACAGAGTTTAGATAAGACACAGGCTGCTGGAGGAAATTCCAGCAGCACAGGGGCTGGAATTCTGTGTGTGTCTTATGACAGAAATTTTGCAGCCTCCCTGCGGACTCCTTGGCCAACCCCTTCCATCCCTTCGAGCCTTCGCTCCCAGGCTGCCCCTTTGGAAATGTGTGTGTCTGGACGTGAGCAGTATTTCCTGGCACACTTGATTAAATACCTCCCCTGGTTATTTATTGCACATTAAACAACATCTCTCCTGCACGTACCTTGCTTGGACAAAAGCTCTTTGCTCTCAAGTGCAGAGCTCAGCATGTCGTAGGCCAGAGCTCTGCAAACCTCCGGCAGCACCCATCAGCATTCCCTGCTTATTAAACACCATTTCGGGAACCTGAGAGTTACCCTGCTTTCCTACAGTTTACATTTCTTGGTGCCTGTGATACGGTTTTAATGCAGAAGATGTCCAAAGGTTTTTCCCTCTCTCTGTCTCCTTGGGGAATCTCCCTGTTCGGGTGCTGCAGGAACAATCCCGATCCACCAAAGGACTCCCAGGCTGTAAAGTTTCAAATGAGGCAGGAGGGCGGGGGAAGGAATGACAAGCCCTTTTTACTGAAATTCTCTCCCCAAATGGATTTGGCAGAGCTGGGCTCTGCTGATCTTAAAGCAAGGTTTATCATTCGTGCAGGCTGCTGCCTGAAGGGGGAAAAGATCTTTGAAGTTGCTGAATGATGGAAGGGTCTCCCCCCTCCTCTCCCTCACACACATTTTTTGAGGGTGGTGGTGACTGGGAGATGCTCAACTGCCCTGAGTCAGGAAATTACATGACAAATTAAACAATTATGTGTTTTAGTGCTGAGCATCTATTTAAGCATTCAGCATCAAACATGCTTTTAGCATGAATTCCACGGGCATTTATACTTTCCCCACCACCTGTAATTCCACACTGTGTTATTTCCCTTGCATCTCAAGAGCTCCCCTGGTCCAGTATCTACACCTTGAAGCGGTTTCTTTATCATTTAACTTTATTACAGAAGGCACTACTGCCTGGTCACTGTTGGAGTGACAAGGACTATTTCCTTAATTACTGTACATTGATAATAGCATTTACTCTGGCAGCTCCAGTGCTATTCAATCAAGCAAGATTCAATACAAAAAAGCTGATTTGCCAAAAAAGAGATTAGCATAAGTGCCTACAGTCACATTCTATTTTTGAAGGTAAAGCTACTGTGTCTGTGAGCTTTCTTGTGGGAACTTTATAAAAAGAGATTAATCTAGTTTATCTCCTTCAAAACATATTTGGGGAAATCGCAGAGAGTCGCTCTTTTGGCTCTTTTGGCAATAATTTTCTATAAACATATGAAATAAAGACCTGCACAGAAAGTGCTAATCAGCAGCAGGAAGGTGTAATTTTTTCTCTTACATGGACCTAGACATTTGTGGTGGAAAAACTCCGTGTTCCCCAGTTTGCTGCTGCTGTTCTTTGTCATTTAATCAAGTGGTGACTGTAGCTGTTGCACTTTAAAATTAAATGCTATTATTTATGGTAGAACTTGCGCTGGTTAAAAGTGCAGAGCTCAGCACTGTGTACGTTTGTAAGCAGAAGGTTAAGCAGGACATTTTAAACGGTAAAGCAAAGGGCTTAATCAAGGCTGAAGAGCAAAATGCAGTGGGATAACAGATATAGTAAATAGGCATTAATCACCATACAGGCTTAATCCAGGTATTAGGCAGTCTTGGGGCTAATTCGAAGACTCGCTTACATAAGAACTCGTTCTACCAACCCCTAAGTAAGTGAATAACTTTATTCTTAGGAGAAAACTTACCAGTGCTAAAGGCCCTTGCAGTGTCAGGCCTGAGTTATATATTTGTAAAATGATCATCACACAATTATTTTGCCTGAAGGGGATTTCTGAGTTCGGAGGCACGGGGGGGGTTCAAGAAAGGAAAAACTTGAATCACCAGAGCATAAGGAGCCACTTTTCCATGTGGTTTTTTTCCCCCCTTGACACTGTCTGTTACTGTGACATCAAAATCCGAGCTAAGCACTTCTTGCCAAAGATGGACCAGATAAAATCACGAAGCCGGTATCATCTCATGGGAGACAGCTCACTGTCTTAGTGCCAAATTTAGTGACTACAAATCCAGGCTTAGAACATAGTCCTTCCCTAGCCGTAATCCAGCACTTGCACACTGGATTTGTGTTTAACTACTGATGACCTAAACTTTGGGGCTTAAGAAGATAATTGCACATCCGTAGGTATGGAACTCACTGTACAGAAGTTCTTTTATTGGATGCTCAGAAAGATTAAAGTTCTTCCATGTATAACTTTACATCAAAAAATTCCAGATCTCTGTACAAACAGACACTTCTCATGTACTGACACAGCAGCACACAAGCCCCAGGGTGGATTTTGGCATCCTGGTCAAGCCTGCTTTAGAATCCTAGAATCATGGAATGGTTTGAGTTGGAAGGACCCTTAAAGCTCATCTCTTTCCATCCCCTGCCATGAGCAGGGACACCTTCCACTATCCCAGGTTGTTCCAAGCCCCTTCCAGCCTGACTTTGAACGCTCCCAGTGTGTTCCAGCCCTGAGGAAGAGCAGACTCAGGGTTAGCTCGACACGGCCTAACCTGAGGAAAGGGGGAGGAGTTGGAAGTGGGGAATGCAGTAGATGGCCACGGTTTATCTGCTCAAGGAACAGCAAGATGAAAAAAAGTCCACAAACCTTTAATTGTGAATGTAGGAGAGGGACAGTGATGTAACTGTTCCCAGGGAACACTATTCTTATTTTGTAGAGGGAGGTGAGCCAAGATACTTAAGCTCTAGAGAACCTTTAACACAGGAAGCTATTTATCATAACAAGCTTGGTTGATACTGCTCCCATACTGAACCAATTAGATTAGCCTATTTCGTCATACTTCATAACTTGGGATGATAGGTTTCCAAGCATGGTACAGTGCAGTAATTGAATTTTGATCAAACACACATGGCCCATAACCCAGTATGTGAAACTTTCAGAACAGTTCACAGCTTTTAAATATCCAGTCAACATGTTGCCAAAAGTACAGGATGTACTTGATGCAAGTGGGAGAGGAGGGGGAGAGCACGAGTCCACGCCGTAACTTGGTACAGCTGTAAAACAAACATTTTTTTGTTCCGATTCTGTTCCTACTTTAGCAAAGGAGCTGGGAGGAAGACAGTGAATGTCAAGTAAGTCGTTTTTCTCCCCAACCCCCACGCCCCTCAGGCACACATTTCCCTTTTAACATTCTTAGATTACCACAACCTTTTAAATTCACTCTACTGTACTTACATACTGTGTTAGACACACCAGCAATTATGGTTGTTAGCATGACACATCCATTGCCTACACTTAGTTAACAAAATAACTTAAAAGTCACATGCATCAGCCTCTTAATAGGGTTATAATCAATGGGACCCTGAAATGAAAGCCCTAAAAATTACCCCCCACCTCTGCATTCCCCAGGTTTCTGCCTTTGCCAACACAATCCATATGGTGGGCAGTCTCATCTGGCTCAAGGTGAACACTCAGTTTTTCAGTTCTCAGTGTTCTCTTATGTGTTCCTGCCATGTTTCCCCCACGGTAAATCCGAGGAACTTCGAAGAAGACTCTGTAGAGGAAAGAGAATGCATTAATATATACATTCCTATGGCTTTACTGACTCAGGGGCAAAGCACCCACTGCAGAACAGGTTCATGGCATGGAAAATGCTGTGCCAGAGTTTCTTTGCAGCAAGTCATGGTTTATCCCTATCAAAGCTGCTCCCTGGCCTAAAAGGGAGCCTGGCATGCTCCAGCAGTGGAGCAGGACATCACCAACTTCTGCTTATGGTGCTGACTTCTTCCTCAGTTTTAGAATCATAGAGTCCCAGACTGGTTTGGGTTGGAAGGATCTTAAAGACCATCCAGTGCCACCCCAGGGACATCTTCCACTGTCCCAGGCTGCTCCAAACCCCATCCAACCCGGCCTTGGGCACTGCCAGGGATCCGGGGACAGCCACAGCTTCTCTGGGCACCCTGTGCCAGGGCCTCCCCATCCTCACAGGGAAAAATTCCTTGTGTACCTTTAACCTAAATTTCCCCTTTCACTTTGACCCCATTGCCCCTTGTCCTGTCACAAGTTTTGAATGCTTTGACCCAAAGGCAGCTCCAGGCACCTCAGTGCCCCAAGGGGGAACCACGGGGGCACCCAGTTGTCATCGAGGTGGTTGCAAATGCCATAAAAGCTGTGAATTCCTGCTCCATCCCCCCAGAGAGGGCAGGTTCTGAAGGCTCAGCCCAGCACTCGGGGCTGCACCCCCCTGCCTTGGAGCCTCTCACACACCTGCTCTGAGCACAGCTGTGCAGGGGAGCAGCCACAGGTTCCAAGGGGAGAAATGGTGCTTCTCACAGGGAACAGCATGCACAGCTCCTTTCGTCCTGCTGTTGGCTGGGGACAGGTACTGCCTGGTTGCAGCCACCCCCCTGGCAGGACAGGGCGCAGGGGACGAGCTGAATCCCGTCTCCCTCCCCGCCCCACTGCCCACTAAGTTATGATACTGCAGAGAAAAGAAGGGGAAAATAAAAAAAAAAAAAAAAAGAGAAAAAGAATTTGGTGCTCAACTTAATCAGACTTGGAGCAAGGCTCAGCTCAAACCAAGGTTAAATAGGCCTGTTCTAAGGTAGGATTTATATAGCAATTACAGTAATGGAAACTGAGCTTTATAATTCTTATACTGCCTAAAATTCTGCTGTGTCATATGCATCTGCAGAGCCCGAGGAATGTGCTGCTCGGAGAGCACTGCAGTCCTGAAAGCAGCCATTCAAATGGATCATGGAGAGTTATTGGAGCACGTGGATGGCCGAGATTTTTATGAAGCACAAAGAGTTACAATCAGAAATCCTGGGAAAAGCAAGCAGCTTGTACCTGAGACAAGTAGCATTTTTAAAAGTACTTTATTTACTTGGGAATGTGTGGAACTAGATCTCCATCAGACACGGTGCAAGCAGCATTGAGGGTGTCCTTTTTATCCTTGGATTTCCTTCCCTTTGCTGCAGTCTTAGATCCGCGGTGCAAAATGCATCCTGGCCAGACAGAACCCTCGCAGCCACTTTCCAGTTTTCTCTGTTGTGCAAGGAAAAATACCGGTGATGCTAAGTCTGTGCTGCGATAAAGAACAACTTGGGAAGATTTGGGGATCTGATAGGGGGTTTGGCTCCACCTTCAGGAAGCAGAAGGCAGAGAGACAACGCGGGGCTGAGTTTCAGAGGCTTCCCGCAGAAACTGGAGAGCACAGCCGCCCCTTCCTGACATCATTCCTGCCCCACAGAGGGTCTCTGCTCAGATTTATCACAAATTCCCTGGTCGGATGCCGTGACATCTCTCCATGGGTGATGCAGCTCTGAAGAGTCCGCCTCCTCCTAGAACTCGAATAATTGGGGCAGGATGTCCAAAGGGAGCTGGTATGTGGAGGAAAAGCCACAAAAAGCAGCTCTGAGGTGACAAAAAGCTGGGATACACGGGATGCCACAGAGCTGTGTCAAACATCACTGGCCATTCACACTGCCAGAGCTGAGCTTCCCCTGCAGAATGTGATTTTCTCTTATAATTCCCAGAGATTAGAAAGGTTCTCTGGGTATCACAGATGGATTCAGAGGAAGAAAGTGGGAAGAGTCTTGATCATATTTCAGTCTAGCAAAACACTTAAGCATATGCCTAAAGTTAAGCTATTTTTTCCTCTCGGATTCAGGCAGAAGATGCAAACAGAACAATCTCTTATATTTCACTTTTTGGCAGACTCCGAGGCTGAACCCAGAACAAGGTAGCTGGTTAGAGAGCATGATTTAAATGAATTTAAATGGTGCATTTTTTAAAGAAGCCACATAGTGACCACTTATAATAATGAAAATGACAGAGTAGTTAGGGATGACATGGAGTTGGAAAGTCTGTATGAGGCATTACTGAAATAATCAGCAATCACACAATTAGCAACAGTCTTATGAGGCAATGGAAGTGCACAGTCTTGCCTCTGGAATTTTCCCCAGCCCAGTGCTTGAGCACCCAACTTTATTGTACTTAGCATCACTTTCAGGAGGAAGCAGGTTTGAAAAGTGCAGAGCAAGCAACAGTGCAGAGATGGCCTAAACACCTAATGAATCTAAAAATAAAAAAACCTCAAAAACACTGAGAGGAGATGGGAGCAGACTGAATAGACAGAGCTGTGCAAGCAAATATAACTGAATATACTCCTGAGGAACAAAGGAAACAATCCTTGATGGGGTGACAACAGATGTTCTCCAAAAAAAATTCTAAGGGAGCATTTCAAACACAAAGACCTTCCTGTGGAGCTGAGAAGTTTTACTGGCAGACGTACAGGAATACATCTTTGGAAACAGAATAAAAGCTAACATTTAAGGTGTTATCAGGTCCTGAAAGCAGCAGTGATATCTTCATGTAATAAGTGGTGGGTGGTGGTGGAGAGGGAAACGGTGAGGATAACAAAATACTGTCACAGGAAGTTGCTGTAGCAGAGTTGTGATTTAAATCCCGGGAGGAATAACCAGTTTGTTCCAAAAAACCTCTACGAAAATGAGCTCCAAACACAAGGGAGAGATGCACAGTTAACCCAGCTGAAGGGATGCAGCCCAGGGTCATTTATGAGTGCAGTCAGCAGACTGAAGTGCCACCACTTTGGCACTGCGGCAGCGAGTGTGGAGTGCCCAAAGCTGGGTGTTTCTCCCAACCACGGCTCCTTCAGGTCATGGTTAAGCACATTACAGAAAATCTTAAATTGGTCATTTAAAAAAGAGGAGGAAATAGGGCACTTTAGAGAGTCACTTTTGAAATGACTGATTTGCACTGGTAGTTTGGGAAGGTCTGGATTTAATGCCTGGCCTGGACCTGCAGCGCCTTCAGTGAACAGTTTGATCTGAGTTTTTAAAGGCTGGGCACCTCAAACTCTTGTTTTAAACTCTGGCCTTGACTTTTTATGTTCTATATATTTACAGATACAGAATAATACTTCTCTGCCTTGTTGGAAAGTTGAAAGGATTCCTGACTATCTGCAAGGCCAGCAGATATCATTTTATCTGGGAACGAGGCAGGAGGACAACATAGTACATTGTCTAATTATTTTCATTGCTTTGCAACTGTTTTGGGGAAAACAACCCCGAGAGAAGATTATTCCAGTGCAATCAGAACTACAGAAAGACTGGGATGGACAACTTGATTGACAGGAGAGAGCTAAAGCAGGCAGCAACACAAAAAATCATCATTGGACAGACATTTTGATAAATATTACTGGAGCCAATTTATTATTAACAGAGTGGGACAGCTTTACATCTTGCATCACACTTTTCACAGCCCTTATGGTAAACATGCCATATCTGACAATTACAAGATGAAAACAAAGACCTCACTAACTGTCTCCTGGCCCTGCAGCGTTATCTGTTTGCTCAGTTAACCCTCTCTGCACTGGAGCTAAACGAGCACATAGAAACAGCTCTGTGTGCTCAGAGAGAGAACACAACCCCGGCAGAGCCCGCGGAACTTCCAAAGGTTAAGCCATCTGTGGGCACTCATTCCTAAAAAGCTTCCCAGACATGGCAGAGGCTTGTGGCTGAGGTGGGAAGTTGTCAGGACAGGACAGAGGATCAAGGGGAGCCCCTTCTGAGGGGAGAGGAGCACACTGCCCTGTCTGTCACCCGTGGCCGGGTCCTGCCTGCGGTGACAGAGCGGGGCAGCCCTGGCGGGAGCAGCCCCGATCACAAACCAGGCTCCGGCAGGGAGGAATCCCAGAGCAGCTCTGAGTCCCTGGGCTGGCTGACACACATCTTCTCCTCCTACACAAACGCTGCAGCTTGGACTAGCAGCTCTTCCTCTCTGCTGCCTGCTTGGCTTCTGGGATTCACAATCTCATGGACCTCGTACCTAAAATCATATTTTCATCTGATTCACACAAAACAGCTCCCGGAATTTTTTTACAGGTAATGAGGCACAACCTGGATTGCTGAAATCACCAAGCCAAGCCCTCTGCTCCTTGTACACCTGGAAACACATTTTAGAATGGAATCTTGTGTGATAACTTGCCCAAGGCTATTTATTATAACACCCATGACATCTTCCTATTTTCACAGCTTTGTTATCAGCTTCAGGGTGGAAAAACAAAAAGCAGACAAGTCACAGGATGATCTTAGGCAGGAGATTTTATTTGAGTCAAACATCTCTTTTCCATCCACTTCCTGTCTGTTTCTCAAAGTATTTCAGGGAACAAAACTGATGTGCACAAAGAGCATTCAGTGAGAGAGAGACCAAAGGGAGACAGAATAAATATCAGGCAAGGGAAGGGAGCTGACAGAGTGTTCTTGTCTCTCTGAACCCACAAGGAAAATGCATAGTAGGAAGTATTCCAAAACCACACCGTTCTTGCGTGAAGGGAAGAATTAACGTTAAGCACAAAGTATTCTTTGTGGTTTATTCTCATTACGTGACATGTCAGGTTATGCTGATTTGGGGAAAAAAACAGGATTTCTTTACAAAGCTCTCTGTGCACTGGGCTTAAGGTGGGTTAAAAAAAGCCTAAACCCCACAAACTGTGCTTTCATAAATCAACTAGGAATCATATTTTTGGTAATTCCCTTAAAAATACAGTTTGTGGATATATTAATGACAGGTGGAAAGTCTCACCTGAAAAACAAAAAAATAGCCCAAATTTTGGTTAAAAAAAAAAACCCAGAGATTACACTGAAGTTTCTATGGTGTGGGTTTCTCCCTCAGTTAGTGCCAGTTTTCATCAGAAGGTGAAGAGAATGCTTAAAATTGGTCAAATAGCATGAAGATTTTGTTGCCATGTTTTCTGTCTCTGTGTGTACCTACTTTTCCTGAAAGGAACATCCAGTGAAATCCTAGTTGTCCAAAAGACTTTGGTCAAACAGCTTTGAAAGACACTGAATTTATTTCACTGCAACACAACTGATCCAAAATAAGAGCCTTTTAAGGGATTTAGTAGTACAAAGAATTCACTCTTTTGACACTCTGTAGCTGTAAAACACACACACCAATTTATTTTCAGAACAGAAATATATTTATTTCACTGTGGATGGTTGCAAGAGAGGAAAGAAAAAAAAATCAAAATAAGCAGAACAATTCTTTCTTTTTCTAACCTCAGGGCACCCCAACATCCACCCTCCTTTTTTGTGATGTGCCATCTACAGTTCTATTTTTTCTGCAACCATATTTCTACTGCTGATCAGCACTTGAACAAATTTTGCAAATTAACCAAAATTTACAGAAATAATTATTTCAATTAACTGACTATCACAGGCTACGCCAGCCTAAGACTTAGGGCTCTTTGGATTTTAACAGGATGGAAAAAAAGGCAGTTTGCGTGGTTTGGGATATTTAAGTTAATTTCTAAACTGCTCCATGGACAAACCCCAAGTGTAATCCTGGCCCATCCATGCTAAAACTCTTATCAGTTTCAACGGAATAAATATCAGCATATTTATTATGAACAGCTCTCTGCAGCTCTCTGTTAACACTCCAAATGACACAGACACAACATCAGTGCAAACTGCAACAATCTGCACGTTTCACAGATGATATAACTTCATGTGCTCCCAGCAACAGAGCAGTCCCAAAGTTCCACCTTTGAGGTAAACTTGTTCACTCGAGGGACTTTCACATTTTATCATCTTTGTTCGCCGTGCATTCAATATTCCGTTCTGACGAGGTGGAATCAGTGATTCAGCAATTCCAGTGGACCACTGGATTCAGCTGTAAAAACAAGTTGCACCTCTGGATTTGTGCCACTCTCTGCCAGAGTTAGGGATAGGTCTGCATTTTCCTGAAGGTTGCATTGGTGATGGTGAGCCGGGTCAGCCTGGCCCCGTAGTAATCGATGATGTAACTGGAGCCATCGGAAGGGCCAACGATCTGCAGCAGAGAAAAGAACCAAGACTTTGCAATATGAAGTGAAATATATACTTTGTGCTAATGTCTCAATTACTGCTAATTTTCCCATCATAAAATTAGTCATGCTTAATTAGTCAAACAGAAACTAGATTTATTTTGAAGTTATGCTGCAGTTTAACTGTTTTAGCGAGCGCTGTCTCAGAAGGAACATTTCCCCTGGGCTTCTAATCAACCAAATTACACAGCCAGGCACTGGGACTCGCTTAATCCGATGAGGATTTGAGGCACAAAACCAGCCTAACAAATGAGTGGGCTCCAAACCACTTTTGCTGAACAATGGAGGGTCGGCAGCAGAGAATTAGGCTGATGACAAGTGTCTTTGAAATACTGAACAGGTAAGGAATGAAGAGGAGGAGGAAAGATTGTGGAGTTTTTGTTCTGGAAGTGCTAAATTGATGTGGAGTCACCAGGGAGATCAACAAGGAGAGATGAAAGATACTCTCAACTGGATCTGTAAGAGCTCTGAGGCAAGATCACTGTGACAGCACAGAAAGGGATTTGAGATTGCAGACAAAAGACATATACGAAGTGCACACTTTTAAAATATTTTCCTACAAACCCATAGAAACAACTCCACCTCATCCACAATGGGTTTTGGGTTCATCATAGCCAATTTGCAATTCATGCTAAATAGCTGCACTGGTGAATAAAACAATTTGGCAATTTCATGATGTCACAGGACGTCACTCCAGCTGGGGATTTAACCCTCGTGAATCCCTCAGTCACAGCTCTCAGGTGATGTGGGGCTTGAATTTGCAGGAGAGGTGGAAAATGGAAGTGGCAATGTCTTCTTTCATCAGCATAAAGCACATGCAAACACAGAACTTGAGGATTCTAGGAACAGCAGGACACCTCATGCTGAGTCCAACACTCTGCTTCACATAAAGAGGTTCTGACCACTGGAATTTATGGTGCTACAGCTTCCAAGCTATTCATTGTAAGTATTTATAGATGGCTAATCTAATTTTTAATTCCAACAGCAAATATATTGATATTTTGTGTCTATTTTCTACAACATCAGCCTACAAACAAAGCCAAAATAAATGCCTTGATTTTTCAATACCCAATGGTTCTTTAAGGGCAAAATGCTAATGAAGTGTCAGTAATCAAATCAAAGCTTTAAGAAACACAGATTTGTACCTTGTTTTGAAAGCCTTGACTTACCTGCATTGAAATAAGTATGAAATCAATTAGGCTCCCAATTCCACAAAACCCTACAGTGCAGAACTTTAACAAACCTACAAAAGAAAAGTAAAATTTAATGTAGCTTTAAGCAATCACTGGGATTTAATCACTGGTGGCAATCACATCCAAACCGTCTCCTCATCCCACAAAATGTGTTTGTGTTTATATATACACATCTATCTAGAAGCAGACCTAAAGTTAAACTTCTTTAATTATGAGGGAAAAAACCAAACCACATATTCATATTTCCACATCCTGAACGCACTTTAAAGACTTTAAATATTAACAATTTATTTTTTTAATGTAGAAATATTCTTAAACAAGAAAAGGCAGAAGTTGATAATCAGGTTACTGAAATATTCCTTTCACTGAGGCACGGACAGAAAAATCCCAACTCGAGCTGCAAAATTTGCTTATGAATAGAAAGAGACTTTCTACCACCTCATGAGTTGCAGCACATACTGATTTGATTTTCAGAACACGCAACTTTGGAAAACAATCCTTTGTATAATTTTTATATTTCTGCTGAAATATGAATTTATTTTGAATATATATAAAAATACATAAACACTTCTTTTTAACTGGTATTCAAAAATGTACAGTTTTATACAAATAAATGAAAGATTAATAGAAAATATATGGGAATAGCAACTGACAGATGAATGTTTTATTGGAAGTTGTCCTGCAAGGCAGACTTCATTTGGAAAATGCCTTCAGAAAAAAGAGGCTGCCTTAAAACTTAATTTTTTTTAATATCAATAGTTTCTTGTACAATGAATGTAATCCAGTGAGAACTATATACATTATGAGTATTGTTTCAGGCAAAGATCTTGGTTAATTCCTTTCTCGAAAGCAGCAACATCCCAGAAACCCCCTCCTCTCCCCCAGGCTGTTTCTGGGGCTGCACATGGGGCAGAGGAGGGGAATAACTGCACCCACCCTGCAGGAAGAGCATCCCACTGCCTGCATTCGTCTCTCATGGAAGGAAAGTCTCTGTGCATCCTTCCCTGTGAGGCCCTGGCACAGGTGCCCAGAGGAGCTGTGGCTGCCCCTGGATCCCTGGCAGTGCCCAAGGCCAGGCCGGATGGAGCTCTGCACAACCTGATGGAATGAAGGTGTCCTTGCCCATGGAACATTCCAGCTGGGATTTTAGGAACCCAGCAGATCTCTTATCACTGCAGCAGCTTCACTTTACTTGAGAAACTGGATGGAGAACTGTTTCTGAATCTGGCATTTATCTCTGGAGTGCAGAGTAAAGTCAGGTTTTTTCTTCCTCCTCACTTCCCTCCCTACAAGCAGCTCACACTGAGAAAATAAACTGCTCTAAAGCATGGAGGGGAAAAATAGTGTTGTTCTGCAGTAATAACTCATGGTTTAGTTCCCAGTGTGTGGGAGAGGAAGAGGTTGCCTTCCTGATTTCTTCATACTCAATAGCTTGTTTGTATTTGTGTGCTCTTTAAACAAAAGAGAAGGAAAAAAAATAAACCAAAGAGCATTTGTAGTCTTCATTGCACTTGCAAAAAAGATTTCAATGCCATTAACCTTTCTTAACCATTTTTTGCCAAGGCACAGATGACCTAAAAATCCCCCAATCATCCACTGTCAAGGAACCCAATGTGTTGATTTTTATTCTTTTCTATTCTTACCTATTTGCTTCTGCCTTCTTTACCTTTCAAAAGATTGAAAACTTGGCCTTGGAAGAGTTCAATTTTAAATATTAACTTTGGCTACTGGCTACAGTATAATCCAGTAGGGTTGAAGCATGAGCCATAAAGAACTTCTATAAAAGAATTAAGGATTTATGAATCTATATCAACACAATATATTAAAAAATAATTACTGCAAATTATTATTCCAAATCCAGTGGTACAACAAAGTAAGGCACCTTATTGACTGCTTTCAAAAATTTATCTTTTTGTGAAACAGATGGACAAAGTAAATGCTAATTACAGAATCTCAGGGTTAAAAGACATGGATGTTGATCAAGATTATAGAGAAGTACAGGTAATGTCATTAAAATGAGCTGGCATTTACTGGGCAGAAACTCAAAATTTCTGGCTGAAGTGACAGCAACACGTACAGGTTTTTCCACATCATTGCTCCATCCTATCTATACTTAAATTCACTCCCTTTGTCCAGCTCAGAAACAAGGCCAGTGAGGGCAGTTCTAACATAATAAGGTATTTCCATTACTTAAAAGCCAGTGGCACCATCATCCTGGGAACCAGGTCCTAAAAACACCAACCAGAGAGAGGTCTTATTAGAAGTCCCAGCTTCTGCAGAACTGTTATTAACACCATGAGTTATCTTGAAGGTGTGTATTTGCCAGAATTAATTCCATCTCCCAGAACACCAGGTTTACTGTAAAATTTGTCCACTTTTTTCCTGGTAAAGTCAAGCCTCATTTAAGGCTGGCACATGAGGCAAAGCCACTCCTGTTCCAATGCCTCACCACGAATGCTGTGGTAAAACAGTGCAAAGCAAAACCTCGAGCAGCAATAACCACATTTGCTTATCAGGATTTTATCTGCTGGACAACTGTATCTCCATTTGTCACCACTCCAGCAGAAGAGCAGGCTGAGGATAATGCAGCATTTTATCTCACTTGACCATGAGGTAAGGATCCTGGTTGTAAATATTAAAACTGTGACTGTCAGCCTTCATTACTCAAAATATGAGTATACACATACAACTCAGTCATAACAATAAGCTTTACCTCAAAGAAAAAGTAAGGAATAAACTTACCTAATGCAGGATAGCCTAGATAAAATCTATCTGCTCCCAGCCATCCAAGAAATAAGGACAGAGCCACTGCCACTTTGTAGGAGTATCCATTTCTGCCAAAAGAAACAAGCAATGTAGATAATGACTGCAAAATATATCCACTCATACTTTTGACTGTTAAAGTAGTGACTCATTTTCCTGCTGCTTCAGTTTAAAAAAAAAAACAAAACAACAGACTTGTTATTTATCTTCCATTAATGGCCACGGAATTGATAATGTTAAGCTTTCAAACTGGGAAGGCATCCTCCATAAAGGAACCTCAGCTGCTGCAACTCAAGTGTACTCTTGCAGAATACAGATTATTCTGAAACTAAATGATGATTTCTTGTCAAGACATAATTCAGTTGCTGATCCATCCCCAGCTTCACAGAGCACTTCCTAACAGCTCAGCCCTACTGAGACAAGCCCAGGAAGCCAGGAGGTGTGTGAATACTGTCTGCAGGCATTAGTCTCACACGCAGCCAAATGGAGAGGAACAGGACAGACAGGTGAGATGTCAGCAGAGACAGTAATTGCCACGAGATCTGAAGGAGAAATGAACCATGGCCACCGGCTGAAGAAGCTGCAGGAAGGATTCAACAAAAAGAGGAAGTCATGTATTCACTCATTGCACTGCAAACGGCACAAACTCACAATGAAAAGAACTGTTGACAGCACAAAGATGCACGGGGGTAGAGAGGCACTCTCAAGTTAAGCTTCCCATGGTCAGTCATACAAAATAAACAGAGAGAACAGACTGTTTCAGATTCATCCTAATTGGAACCATTCTTGCCAACAGCTGGAGCGATGCAGCCACCAAACCACCTGTTCCTGCAGTCCCTGCTGGAGAACTTTGCACTAATAAGGGAGCTAAAAACACATCGCTCTCAGGGCTGGAAGCGCTGCCTCGGCGAACAGCGAGCTTCTACCAGCAAACCCAAATGTAATTAGAACTGAAAAATATTCAGTAATTCACTGTTTTGATACGTGCACTGCTACGTGCCAGCAATTATTTAATAGGCCCAAATTAAACTCTTGCTTGACAGTTGAATAAAACAGTTTCAAAAAGACAGTAGCTGACAAAAGCCCAAGCACTTTTATTAAGCATTTTCAATGCCAAGTAGAGACCTACCTTTTTTGCTTATTATCTAAATTTACTGACTTTAAAACCTAATGGCAACATTAAGTGATTAAATCATGACTCTTACCTCAGTATTTGTTACTTGGTGTTTATTAGCAACACGGAACACACAGGGCATTCCTGGAACCTAATGTAACGTAAATTATCATCTTTAGAACTGTCTTGTTTCCACTGTAAAGAACACTAATGGGTTTATTTAAAACTTGAGGTAAGCTGTTGGAAATTGTTTATCAACTACAAAGTGTCAACAGCCCTCCAAGGACACTAGAGCATAAAAAGAGCTGTTACATAAAAAATGGGAACACGGTTTAATTTTGCTCCTGATCATAACCAGTAATAAACTGAGCCCTTGCCTGTGCACTGAGATGCTTCTGGAAGCAGAAGAGTTTCTGCAACCTTGTCAGCATCAAACTGACAGGCAGAAGAAACCCAGTATGAAGGGGAAGCATGAGAACACTGTAACAAACACGGCTGCATCCCCTCTTGTGTTTCCTCAGCCTCACTCCTTCAGATAAAAACATGCAGAAAGAGTAAACCAGTGAGTAGGAAAATCACACATCCCAGGCATCTGAAGGAATTTCTACAATTGGGTAAAAGATCCAATTTCTTGTCAGTTCCTCTTTTTTCTCTTGCTTCTCAGCCTCATCCAACCTTTATTTTTTCTGCATACATCTCTTCCAGCTGCCATGTTAAAAACTTTTCCTCCCAGCTCTTCCACAGCAGCTGACAAGAGCAGGTGCTGCTGTAAGTTGCTCTTTCAGGGTCTCTTGGCTCTTTTCAAAGACCTGTCCACACTGAACCCCACAAATTTCACAGAGAAATATTTCACAACCTCGTTCCCTGGAATGGCAACACTTGAACAATGGACATTTCAAGTCTGCAGCACCAGGACCTGCACATATTAAGTAAAATATATGATAGATGCCAATCTGGGGGATTCTAGAATTTAGCCAAAAAATAAGATCTGCCTCCAAAACATCAGATTAAAGCCAAACCTAAGCAATCCTGACTCCCAGTACTTCTTTGTTGGAACAACCTTAGAAGCTTTTCCTTGAATTACTACTGGGAGTAACTGAACTTGAACACATCCACGCACACAAACATGTAACATCTCCTGGTCGTGTTCTAACATAACTGGATCCCAGAATTTAGCCAAAACTAAATTACAGTTTTGGCTAAGGACAGCTTGCTGATTTGTCCTTAACAAAAGCTGGGGATAGAGATTCACCTGCTGTCCCCATGCTGGGACAATCCTGCTATGGGAAGATGCCTTCACAAACTCATTTTCTGGTTAAATGATGTGCAGTTATTTCTACAGTTACAGTTTCTACCAAAACTCAGGTAAGGTGCTGGAAAATCTTCAAAAAGCAGTAGAAAAGGCAGAGCTATTGTTGTAATATTAAGCTGGAGATTCCTGCTTAAAACAATATTTCTGACACTTAGGTGGCATTCAAAGTGCCTCATAAAAGGTCTATCAGTGACTGGACCACTTTTTAAATAAGTGTACAGATGAAGGATGGTGATATTAATCTTGCTGCCATTTTTTACTGGTTTTAGGACATTATGAAGGGCATGCTTGTGTAACTCAATCTACATTCACAGTCGTATTTTATGGGAATTTTCAGTCCAAGAAGGGTTTTATTCTCTTTCTGCCATACTAGCAGTTGTGGGACTGGAAAAGTCACAGCAAGTTCTTCTGGCAGTGTAACCATTGATTATTCATCATAAATACTAGTCTTGATCAAGTAATAGATACTGTAAGAAGGATGACATTTCTCTGCCTACAGACCTGGATTTTAATTACTAAATGTAAAGAAAAGCTACCTTTAAAAAATGCTTCCAGAAAATATACTAAACCAAAAATACATGTATACAAAAAACCTCCAAACATAAGAATTACTATCTAATCTAAAGAGGAAGCAATTTCATTAAACTAGTATAGCTCATCTTCTTCTCAGTCCCCATCACAGATGGGACTGAAACACAATTGTTTCTGGACAAAAATGTGACTGACGTCTACTTTGCTGGCATTTAAATTTGATTAGATGTAATAATATGTTTTCTTCAGTTTGCTGAGCTTTGACTGCTAAGAAGACTAAATACAGAGAAAATATTTATGAAACTAAGAGGCAGAGCTGGAGTTCTGAGTTAGGCAAATTACTGAGCAGCAAGTGGCACATCAGAGTTATTTGCCCACCAGAGTGGCAGGGAGTACCCAGTATTACTGGAGTTTTAATTTCCAAAGATTCCAGCAGGACAAAAGAGAAAGGTTCCAGTGTGAATCCCAGAAAAAGGGGAAACAAATGGCAGTGACAGGTGCTGGCTGATCATTAGCACTGGCCAGTTGGAACATTTATTGGTATCCAGAGCTCTCCATCACTCACAGTGTGCTTCAGAAAAACGAGGTCCATCATTCACGTACCAGAAACAGGCTCTTAAAAGACACAGTGAATTGGATTAAACACAATAGTTGTTTCAAAATGGAGAACAGTTTCTCTTACAGATTTTGGGGGGAACTGCAGAGATCCTGGAGCTCTCCTAAAATTCACGCAAAATAGAACTTCAGCTGCAGCTATAGGCACACTTTGAAGTGGCATGAACCACTGAGCAGCACAACCCTGCCCAGCCCTCCTTTGTCCTCTCTTTATCCTTGAGTCACCCTCATCCCTGCGCTGGCACAAGCACTTGAAGCCACTGTACTGTGACTCAAAGTGGGGAACTGATCCAAGTCAGCTCAAACCCAGAGCAGCTCCCTGATGTCCTGGGTTCTGTCAGGGAGGGGATGGAGGGTGTCCCCAGCAGCTCCTTCCAGCAACTGTGCTGATTTTAAGCACACATGAAATGTGGCCTCAGCATTTGGAGCAAAATTTTGCCAAGCTCAAGTATGAAGTAAAGCAAAGGTAAAAGAATAAGGTAAAGCAAAGAGACAAACATAACTGAACAACAACAAAAAATTGTGCAGGCAGAGACACATTTCCTTATGAACATGCACACTCAGAGCAACCTGGTCTAGTGGAATGTGTCCCTGGCCATGGCAGGGGGACAGAGTGAGATGGGCTTCAAGGTCCCTCCCAACCCAAACCATTCCATGACCCTGTGTTGCATCCTTACAGTGTGTATTAGAGCATTTACTACTGAGCAAAATGTGCTTGGTTCTATTTTATTTCTATTTTCCTTCTGCCAACACATCACACGATTTTGGACAAACTTCAGTTTTTGGAAACCAAAGGGTACTCACACATTGCGACACTCAATGGGTTTGTAAAATCCAACTTCATGTCCCGTAAAGACTTTCTCTATGCCAAGGTGATCTTTGCAAGTAATATTTGGTGCTGGCAGACATTGAACTGAGGACAAAAACTGATTTGAAATTAAGTGGTAACTGACACTCATCGCAGTTTTCTGACAACACACAAGTGAAACAAATTAAGTTCTACTGTGCAACAGTCTTGTTACAAAGCACAGTTCACACACAATTACTTGTTTTAAAATATTTTTTTAAGCCAGTCCTACCACCAACTTGTAGTTTTTCCTTGCTACATATTAAGCAAAATATACAAACCTAATTGCTGCCCCAATTCTGTTGTAATTTCCACTCTGGCTTCAATATGAGTCAATGAGAAATCTGAAGCTAACATACAGGAAACATTTTCATCGTGAGAACAGTCAAATATTGGAACAAGTTGCCCAGAGAAGTCATGCCATCCCCATCCCTGGAGGTTTTCAAGGTCTGACTGCACAAAGCCCTGAGCAGCCTGGTTGAAATTCAGTGCCAACATTGCTTTGAGCAGGAGGTTGAACTATGCAACTTCCTGAGGCATCTTTCTACCCAAATTATTCCATTATTCTTAGGAGAACCAAAGTGGAAATCACGGCAGAAAGTCACACCTGCTAAAAGTCTGCAATATATTACCAGAATACTAGTCACTCTCCAATGCTGTACTCTGTTGTTTTAAAGGGAAGAAAATTCAGTCCTTTACCCACTTTCTATCAGCTTTCAGTACTTGTGAGTCCTGTTGGTTAATTCCAACAAAACTGCAAGCCAGGTTTAACATTCTTTCCAGATTTTCCAGTACTGCACACAGGCAAGAGATGTGATTTTTTTAATGCCTATGCCTATTGCATAGGGACAAAAAAATAAAAAAAGACTGGAGTTATGTCTGGACTTAACTGCTACTAAATCTTACATGGGATTTTATAGCTCATCCCTGGCAGTGTCCAAGGCCAGGCTGGGCAGGGCTTGGAGCAATCTGGGATAGTGGAAGGTGTCCCTGCCCATGGCAGAGGGTGGGATGAGATGAGCTTCAAGGTCCCTTCCAACCCAAACCATTCCACACTACTACTGATCAATGTGCCTAATCTAAGGCAATTACAAAAAAACCACAACATTATTTCTTGTAAAGTAAATTAAGCAAAGAAGTTTTTTTTCCTGTTATTAGAAGAAACCCAGAACAGTTAAAATATATTGATACAGGAAAAGCCAGTGTCACTCCAAAGACTCCAAACCTACTCAATGACACCACCTTGATGCTTTGAATTAAACCCTGTTTGTCTGGGTGAGGGATCCCAGAAAGTGATCAGAAATTATAGTGTTTCAAGAATGACCCAGAAATTAACTTTTTATTACTTAGGTAATACTGAAAAAATAAGCAATTGAAATAGGGTGAAGACAATCTGAAAACTGGTGTGTGTGTGTAAAAATGCTACACAAAGAAAACAGTGCTAACTAACTCAGCAACTTGTTCTACTCTGAAGCTTATCTCCTGTTCAGAAATGCAGTTTATTAAATACAATCACATGGTAATTAGTTAAACAACTGATAATCTGAGTTGTGAGCGATCTCAAACTATGCAATATTCTTTCTGCCCTCTGACTGCCCATTTAGAGTCAGGGACACAATGTCAAAATGATGTCAAGAACTGAAAAAACTTTTAAAAGGATCCCTTTTGCAAAGTATTTTCATCCAGTGTCTGAAATTATTTGGAAAGCCTTCACTACCCCAGAAGAAAAATCATTCAGCATTTATAGGAAGCAAAATATGAATGACAACAAACACACACATGAATTTTGTGGAGTCTGGAAGTGTCCAAGGCCAGGCTGGACAGGGCTTGGAGCAGCCTGGAACAGTGGAAGGTGTCCCTGCCCATGGCAGGGGTGGCACTGGATGAGCTTTAAGGTCCCTTCCCACCCAAACTATTCTGTAATTCCATGATTTTAAAACAAGGGTGCACATAAAGTGAAATTGCTGTGCTATCAAACACACACCATTTATTTCAATGCCTGAGAACATCAAAGAAGTTTAGCACAGGTAGGAAACCAAGTAATCAATTTATGAATTTTTCTGTTGTACTCTGAAGTATGTCAGAACTGAACATCAAATAAATGTGCTTCCAAAACAGAGCCTCATGCACCAGAACCTGGTGATGATGGAAGGCACTATGTCGCCTTAAGACAAAAACCCTTAAAAATTAGAAGATTTTGAAGGCTGCTGTCACATGTCAATTATTTTAATAATTATATGCAAAACGAGTATGACAGAAATGGTTTGTTTTAATCACAGTAGTGCAGGACAGAGCCTAAAGGGTGTAACATACACTGAAGAGATTTACCAGAAACCTCACTTAGAACAGTACCAATCAGAGACAGTGTAGTTATTCATTTTTAGTGAAGCACCCAATCCACACGAGTGTTTTGGGCTCTCAGACTAAAGATATTACTAATCCCATCTTTTATAAAGCTCATCTAGCAGATACACAAATTGAACACTTCCTTGAAAAAACACAGTTAATCAATATATAAGTTAAAAATCCTTACCATATGCTGTGTGATTTGTGCAATTCATTGGTTCTTGTGTGCTATTGTCTATTTTAGGCTCATCACACATATATGTTCAGGTAATTGAGGAAAACAGTTTTCATATCAAACACTACAACAGGTTTAACAGTAATTTATTCCACCCTCTTTAAACCCCGAGGATTTAAGATGCACCTTGATGTTGGTTGCTACCCATCCCCCAGAAGAGGAGCAGCACATTACCATGCAGCAAATCTGCTAATCCAATTTAATACACCAATATATCGCATAAGCCCCACGTTTAATTAGTGCTGCAGTCAGCACTACCTAAAGGAACTACAATATTTATCAGTCACAGCCTCTGTATTTGGAGGCAACACGGTAGCACACGCCTCATCTGGTCTTCCCTTATTTAAATACCACAGTGCCTTGAAATTGAGGCATTTGGTTGAGAAAATTCAACCTAGAGGAACATGCAAAATTCCACGAACTCATAAAAATGAACATCTGAAACGCCAGGAATTTGGTGCAGGAACAAACTGAGCAGGAGCTGACTTCCAGAGGTCTCAACTCCCACAGCCAAGTAAAGCAGGAGATGAAGTGAGTTTTTCCAAGATTTGCTTTCCTGAGACTTTTGATCATCAAAAACTGTCAGCTGCCATCAACCAACATGTTCTGGGGAGGGCAGGAGGTGCCTTGGAGAGCCAGGAGCCTCACACCTCCTGCTCCTTGGAGTTGTGCAGGGCACAGAAACACAGAATATCCTGAGTTGGAAGGGACCCTCAAGGACCATCGAGTCCAACTCCTGTCCCTGCACAGACACCCCAACAATCCCACCCTGTGCCTGAGAGTGTTGTCCAAACACTCCTGGAGCTCTGGCAGCCTTGGGGCTGTGCCCATTCCCTGGGGTGCCTGTTCAGTGCCCCACCACCCTCCAGGGGAGGAATCTTTTTCTGATAAAATGGCAAAGTCTCCACATCTCGCTCCAGTGTCCTGCAAATAATAAATCAGGCAGAGTAGTGGCACAGCAGGCTCTCTGATCCCATAAGAATTTCTTTGAAGGACACCCCAAGCACGCACTGGTGTACACACAGTACCACCAGAAATCACAAAATTAATTAGGTTGGAAAAGCCCTCTGTGACCATCGAGTCCAACCTGTGACCGATGCCCACCTTGTCACCCAGACCAGAGCACTGAGTGCCACAGTCCCTCTCTGAACACCTCCAGGGATGGGGACTCCGCCACATCCCTGGGAAGGGCCTTCCAATGTCTAATCACCCTTTTCGTGGAGAATTTCCTCCCAGCCTGAACCTCCCCTGGCGCAGCTTGAGCCCGTGTCCTCAATTCCCACACCCTGAGGAGCCCTGTCCCGCTCCTGCCAGCCGAGACCCCCTCGGGGCTCGCAACCTGCGGCTTTTCCTGACCTCCCCCCG